>JACEGR010002349.1:0-131742 GCA_014170235.1 Listronotus bonariensis | reverse complement strand
CAATTTCTTAATTATCCCAGAAAATAAAAATAGGCATAGGAATTTTGGACTGTGTCATTAATAAAAAAAATAGAATTTCTTATTTTAGCTTTTATTTTCTAAATTATGTCACTTACATTTTGGAAGTTAAATGTTTGTTTAGGTTTTGTATTTAAAGCGTTGATTTAAAAAGTCGCTGGTAGCTTGATTAAACAAAAAAAAATTTAAAACTCGCCGACCTGTAAAATGCTTAGTAAATAATAAAAATTCAGAATTTTGAGGAAGGACGCCAGCTAGGATCCGCTCCTCCTCTCCCTACTCTAGGAGGAAAATTTAAGTTTTAAATATGAATTTACTACGCATGTATTCAGGTTTTAGACCAGGAATCACAATTTTACAAAAATATCTGCCTTTTTTTTATAATTAGAGGCAATTAAAATTCTAAATTAAAAGATTGTAGAGTGAAAAAATCAACTGTCTATAGTTATTTTAAGAGAATATAGAATATTTTTAAAATATTTAGGATAACAAAAAAATACAACAGATAAAGGATTCACATTCAACAGTAAGATTTTGTAGTATCGAATATATCAATTTGGTTTGTTAAAAAAAATCCTGCTTTACCAAAATGTTTTCTTAAGGCCAATAGCTTTTGGCACACCTGTTTGATGTGAGTCCCATGTCTTAGTTATTAGATTATAGAAAAAATCCTAGCTATACGCACTTAATTTTTTTATGTTTTCCTGTCCATGGAAAACGTATCGAGGTAAGCGTTAAATGCAAAATAATACACTTAAGACAAAGAAGGTGTCAAAGAGGCATATTTTTAAGTTGTAAGTAATAACAAAATAAAAACACTAACGTAAGAGAGCTAAAGGTCTTTAAAAACCCTTGGGAGAAAACTAAAAACAATATTCTACGGGCTGCGTATGACCTCGCACTATTGATATAAACATAAACAACTGTTGTCTCGATTTGGACCGCCGTCTTTCCACGTCATTGGCAAAAATTACTTATGAAGTGGCACGATGTGTATAAAGACTGTATTAAAACATTGTTAAGTTGGTTAGATAAGGGATAAAGTTATGAATAAAGTATTGTACAGTGCTACATTAGGTACGCCGATATACGCAATTCTTGAACTACAGGACATCATAATATTTTTTATTTATGAGCCTAACAGTACAGAGTCTTTCATTCAAAAGTTTTCAACAAAGGTTTCCTGGATTCAGTAGTCAGTGTAATTAGCCAGTCAAAAAGTTGGGTAATCTAAAAAGTAAATGAAAATTAGTTACATATACATCGTGTCTTCGGAAGTTCTTACCAAATGAGAAACTTTTTAATTATTAACTTTACGAAAAAAGTGCCTCCTTATAAAAAGTCCTGCTTGATAAGAAAATACATTTTCACAAAAATAATTGTATGTTGGATATACAGGGTGGCTTAAAAAGTCTTGTTACCAAATTAATACACAGCGTATATCCTAACTACGGCACGAAACTTTAAAAGGTAATTTCTTATGTCATTTTATAAAGAAAAGTTTCTATAAACATATGTTCGAAATTGCTTTGTTTCTAAAATACAGGGCGTTAAAGTTTAAAAATCGATATTTTATAAATATATTAAATACCCTTAAATCGACTGGGTTCAAATTTGGTGTGTTTGTTTGATGAGATAAAGCGCTTGTAAAGTCTTTAACTAGATTGACTTTATTGGGTTTTGTAGCGTCCGCCAGTGGGCACAACAACCAATATTATTGAGAAAAAATATACGCCACTGATTTTTCATGGCGGCCATTTTTTTTGTATGTGGCTACGTAATTAAGATAATGTTACAGACTTTCAAAAATGTGTTTAGATTATAGAATTTTTAGAGTTAGGACCATTTTAGTTTAGTTTGTTGAAATTTATTTAAATAATTTACCTTAACACTTCAAGTTGTTTCATCACTTTCGAAGGCTTCCGAAAACGCTAGAATTATCCATTGAGAACTTTATGCCATCCTGTACTATGGATTTCACGATATTTCTCTCGAAGATTCTGCATAGATCCTTCTTTACTTTTCCACCATACTATAAAGAACGACGAGAAACTTCCGATCAGTTAGTATAGATTTGACTTTGTTCTGTAAACTTTGAGACATTGACAGCTGAAGCTTTTGTCGTTGTAACCAACAGATTACGTTTAATTGTTAATAAAGGTATAAAAACGAAGGTACGTGTTTTTATACGAAGTGATTCGTTAGTTCCTGTTAGTTCTGGTTAGTTTGCTTTATAAAAATGAGATCAATAGTTAACCATTAGGGACATATCGGTACAAAAATGCTTAAAAGATAAAGTTTGAAAAAATAAAGGGTGTGAATTGATCATTGGTTATATCTTGACAAGTGTTAAGATTAAATTTTAAAAACTTTAAGTCTTACTAAAGTTGGCATGCTTATTTTATTGCAAATAAAATAAATAGAGCATTTTATTTAAAATAACAAGAAATATAAGGTGTAGTGCAAAAAAGAAACATCTGGTAATACTTAGGAAAGGTCCAAGAAGCCTCTCTTACCCAAGCAAATTTGAATATTGGCAAGTATCAGTAACATATACTCGTATGTCTTTATTAAAAACGGCGTTAATTGCTTAAATCTATTGTTTACATTACGATATGCTTAATTTTTGAATAAGGCAACGTTTTTAGTATAAAAACTTAACCTTTTTAAAATCCTAACAATGGGTGAAGATGCCCTATAGATTAGATAACGCTGCCCATCTAGGGTGGGTAAAGCCGCCTACTAATTAGGAGACCTTAAACTATGAAATGAAACATTTTTAAATACCCTAAATTATAAAGTTCGAGACATTCAGACTCTTCTAAATAATAAAATTATAGGCATAAGATTATAAGTAAGGTAACATATAAAATTAAAAAATTAATATTTAATTTAATCTTTTCATTATATTTAAAAAATTATATTATAGATAAATTATATTGTTGCAATGTTTCACAATATTTTAAATATCTACACAGCTAAATAATAAATAAATATAGTTTGGTGCCACCTTTGACCAAGGCAATTTTCTCTGGGTGGTCAGAGCCCAATAACTATTTTTTTCTTTAAATTGCACTTTTTATTAAAAAACTTCCGAAACATAATATTTTTATAATACTTAATAAAATACAATAAAACATAACCTACATTTTGATGCAAATTATTACCTATGTATCGTAGTATGGTATAAATTTTTTATTCAAGAAAAAATACATTAACCTGCATCCAAAACATGAACGATTAAAAACAGTTCGCGAACCGCAAATCATCCAAGTTTAAAATTTAGACTTAGTGTTTGTATTAAGTGATAGATATCAGTTCGATTAAGGGTTAAATTTAAAAAATATTACGGTGTATGGTGTTACCTGCTGGGCAGGGCTTCCCGGACCTCCCCTACGAAATTACTGCTTAATTTAAATTGCCCAGGAACCCTTAAAAAACGACGTTTTTAAACGCAGCTTAAGCGGTTTTTAAGATATTAGAGTACATTATATCTACTCTTTACCTAAAATGTAGTGTTGTCATAACTAGGCAATTAAAAAAATAATAAAATTTTATAAATTGGTGGACTTATTTAATTTGGCCCTCGCATTTTTTTACAATGATAATAATATAAGTAAGCCATAAAAAACTTACATGATACGTGTAGCACAAAAGTGAAAATTCTGAAAAGAGTGCCGTTTCACTGTAAAATTCTTTACGCCCGATACATTCCAGATATCAAATTTATGTGGTATATGTAGCTTTAGCGGTTTTAAAGATACTAAAAAATACTGTACTTTTAACCAACATAGTATAACCCAGAAAGCCTGGGGTTGATCTCCAACCGTGGAGATACTTTAAGGCATTAGATATTAAAAATAACGTTAGTGGTTGCAATACCAGGTTATCTAAAAGGTGCTGTGAAATGTAATAGCTGCATGTTTCAGTGCCTGACCAACGTTGACGAAACAGAGAAAAAGGTCCGTTAAAAACCCGGCATTTAGGTACTTATGCATTATTACTTTGTGACCTTAAAAGTGGCATTATTAAATATTTATTTCGTTGTTGAATTGTTTTTATTTATAAAAATTATTAGGTAAATATATTACAGGAATTAAAGTTAAAAATATTATGCTTATATTAGTACTAAAAGTAATGAGTCAATAGTGGTTAAGGTTTTATTTAAAGATTAAAAATACATCGTAAAAAATTCATTTATTATTATTATATTAAGCAATTTTATTTAGCTTTTCCAGTTTATTTATAACTTATTTGGGTCAAATTTAGTAATTGCAATTTAACCCCCTTCTTGACTACAGATCGATCTAATTTTTGGTACACTCTTTTAGTCTTGATGACCATACAATATAATACATTTTTTATGATTGTAAATCCAGGATGGCCGCCGAATCAAAATGGCGAATTACATAGTAGTTTACAACAACCTCAATATGGGTGTCAAATAAAAGGGCTTAATTGGTAGAATAGAGTTTACATTGTAGAAATTAAAATCCAAGATGGCTGAAGTCACAAAATGTCGGATTACATATTTTTTCCATAATACCTTAATATGGGCATTAAATGAAAAAACTTGATTGGTTAAATGGAGCTTAATATAAAAAAATCCAAGATGGCCACCACCACAAGATGGCGGGTTACATATTTTACACAACCTACTCAATATAAATATCAAATAAGAGTAATTGATTAATAGAAAAGATCTTATTATAAAAAAAAACTAAATAGTTAAGACAGTGTATTTACAAATCTAAACAAAGAACTTCTTAAAATAAAAATTGGTATCCAAGCATGGGAATTGATCAGACAAATAAAAAAATCGTTGGGCAAGTGAAATTTCCATCATATTATTTACTCGGAAGACTCTACGCCTAAATATTTTATTATTATTTTTTGATCAATATTCCAGATTGATAAAAAGATTGGTGCGATCTGGTAGCTAGGACTTGGCGAAATATTTTTTTAGTTTTTAGTGGAAAACCTACATTACTTTTATTTTAATAAAATTCTCTGATATTTTTTTACATGTAATTTATTTCATCTATCTAAATATCATAAAAGATCCTTTACATCTCTTAACTTGATGACTTTTGACTTTTATGTTATCAGCATTTTTGTTATGTAGAATTTCTTAGCATTTATAAAGGGTGTTTCAAAACAAATGCAAAAAACTTAAAAAGGTAATTAAATAAATGGAAGTTTGCTTTATAAAAATATTAGGTTAAAAGTCAACCATTAGGTAGAAATCACAAAAAAAACCCTGTCTTTATTTTTTATCTTGAAAACAAAAAAGTGTTGTATTTAAGCTACTAAGTAATGTAAAATAAAAAACACAAATATTTTAATATGTGAAAGCAAATTAATACATTTTTAAATAAAATAAATTGTTCGTTCCTGACACGCTATAATTAACATTTTATTTTTAATTTAAAATTGGTAAGTTAAATAAAAATATACATGAGTAAAAAAAGTTTCTAAAAAAATCAGGTCATTTAGGTTTATATTTTTTGGGATAAATGCATAAGTCTCTCTTTAAATTTAGTAAGCAAAGCAAAATACCTTGAATTTTAAACAAGAAATCACCTTTTAAAATGTTTTGCTTTTGTTAAGAAACACGCTGTGCAACGGAAAGTCGGGGTTTCCATTTAAACAAGTGAATTTAACCTTAAAATAATTATGAATGCTACTTTTAAGGCAAACTTTAAGATCATTGTTAAAAACGACATTTAAAATACACCGTTTTATTTAAAACGTTTTTAATGACCTTAAGTTATTTATCGACATATTTGGCAATAGTTTTGGGACACCATTTATAAAATTATAGAGACCTCGAAATCAGCTGCAGTTAAGTGCATGAAAAATGCTTGTAGTATTTAAGGCTTAGTTTAAATAACTTCTTGTTTTGTCTAAAAAAATCACATGTAAAGTTTTAGAAAACTCTGGTTTTTGAAGTCGTGGATGCAAATAATTAGCCTATTAAAATACACTAAAGAAATAAAACAGACTTAATAATCACAAAATGGCAGACTAGTTATGAGGCTTGATAAGATAATAAATGCTGAGCTAAACTCTCTTTCTCTAATCAGAGTTTTAGGTGGGCTGGGGTTTTGGAGTCCCTAGATACAAATATCCTATCGTATGTACAGCTAGAAGGTGATTAAAATTGACCGATAAAGAACTTTCCCAAAACTCACAAACAACATTGAATAAGGTAAATAGACTGAGAAATTTGTTTAGTAAAAGGTAAAAGATAAATTCAAATAAGGAAAACTATCTTTACAAACACACAAGCTTTTGTTAAAGTGCATTAAAAAATAAAATAAAATTACCTCCTTAGAGTCTTTTACTATTAACACTAAAGGGTAATTCCTAGGCGAGATAATTTTAGGGGGTGATTTCTTGGTAAAATTAAAGGGTAGTTTGCTTTATAGAAAATGGCGCATAAAATCAACCATAAGAGAGGTTAAAAAAATTAAACAAAAAATTATCTATACAGTGTGGCTATGGTAATGGCGTCATATGGGAAAGCTTTTTATTACATAATTTTACGAAAAAAGTTATTTTATAAAAGTTTTGCACTGGTCCAAAACCTAAAATGCAATTATCAGATATCAAATTGTGTCAGTCATGTACGTAGGTTTGACCAGAAACGTAATTTTTGCTCAAAATGTCAAGGATCTGTATTTTGCTAATATCGCAAATTGTTATAAAGAAAAGATGTCCAGAATTAACCCTCATGTACGGAGAACCGTGTTTTCCACGGTTTCAATTTATTTGTCTGTATACCGGAAAAGTGTTAAAATGCAGGGTATTTTAATGCAAGTTAAACACGTTCACGCATAATCTATTTTTATCTCATGTATATAAGAAATTGTAGAAAAAATCACCCCGTACCGACAGGGTTAAATTACTTTTAAATATGCAATTTTCTTCATTTACAAAAAAAAGTTCTGCCAAAATCGAAAATTTAATCTTGTACATTATTTATTGTTTTAATAACTAATAATTTAAAGTTTATTTAAAACTTCACCCATGACATAATTTATAATCATGAAATATAGGGCACCAATGTACAAACCTATATTTTCACCATTATAGCAAAAAAATTTTTTTGGCAATGAACTACACTTTATATTTGAATTAATTTTTAATTCTAAACATCTTTTTATAACAATTTTTAATATTAGCATAAAATATAGGTACTTTACTCTTGAGCAAAAATTACATTTTTGGCAAAACCTTGTACATGACTGACACAATTTGATATTTGATGATTGCATTTTAGGTTTTGGACCATGCAGAACTTTATTACAAGAATATGTTTTTTTTTTGTAAATTATTAATAAAAAAGTTTCCCATATGCCTCCAGCACCATGAAATCTCTGTTTATTTTATTCTACAAACATGTAAAAACATTGCTTTCACTTGCATTTTTAAAATAATCTATACCCTCAATTAGATTTTTTCGGTATGCTTAGTAACCTTATCTTTTTGTAACACATAAGAGTAATAAATATTATAATAATAATTATACATAAAACTTTCCGATCCTCAGTGATATACAAGTCATAGTTATAGGCGCTCTTTTACAACATTTTTGGCTGATTCTGAAGAAAAAATTACAAATATTAAGAGACTGGATGGGTGAAAATCTACCACTGTTGCAGAGGAATACGTGAAATAGTCCAAAATACAAAAAGAAGAATCTATGCAACAAAATTTTAACCACAAAGCCTTAAACAGAAGGGCAGAATGCAGGCCAATCAGAAATTAATCAGAGGACTCTTACTCTACCATTCAGTAAAGACAGTAATCCTTCAGCTACACGGCAAGCAACACCTGAATTTGGCAATTAGTCTCAGAAAGCCACAAATGATCCTTCTCAAATTTGCAATCAACTAATTGAATCAATTCAATTCGGCATTAAAACCTATATTCCACACACCATCAAGAACCCCAAACAATCCAATAACAAACCCTGGTTTTCCAAATCTTGTGATACAGCTAAAATTTCAAAAGTTCAGGCTCACGAGAAGTTTCTACCGGATCCTAGTCCAGAAAACCGACAGGCCAGTGTTGAAGCAAGAAACTACTACAATCAATGAATTTCTGAAGCCAAAGACTCCTTCGACAATCGTATTAAAAACAAAGTTCTTTCTTGCTCAAATGGCAGCAAATCTTTGTGGTCCTTTGCGAAAAACATAAGTAGGAATTTTTGTACCAGTTCTTTCCCACCCCTACCTTTGGAAGATGCTCGGTATTATTTTTAAAGTAAAACCCATTAAGCGCATCCTTTTTTCCCTTAACACCAAGAAATCGTCCAGGCTGGATGGCATACCAGCAATCGTTTTAAAAAATGTGCTCCAGAACTTGCACCAATCTTAACTCGGCTCTTTCAAATTTCTTACGACACAAGTATCTTTCCAGAGAGCTGGAAAGCTGCACGTGTTCAACCTATTCCCAAGAAAGGATCTAAATCTCTTCCATCTAACTATAGACCAATTTCAATTCTCTCAGTTTTTTGTAAAGTAATGGAAAACTTAATTAATTCACAAATTCTTAAGTACTTAGAAAAACACAAAATTTTGCATGACAGGCAGTATGGATTTCGCCACAAAAGATCTACAGCAGATCTTCCTTCCTTCGGATCATACTGATGGAATAAGACTCTTGAATTTCTAGGTGAGTCCCAGATCGTTGCTCTTGACATATCCAAAGCTTTTGACCAGGTCTGGCATGCCGCACTTCTTAATAAACTTTCCTCCTATGGTCTTTCAACTAAACTCTGTACTTGGCTCTCTAGTTATCTATCTGATCGACGTATATCAGTTATTGTGGACGGCCATTCTTTAAGCTTTCACCAAGTAAATGCTGGAGTGCCTCAGGGCTCAGTTTTGGCACCAACATTGTTTCTTCTTCACATCAACGACCTTCTCTCGTCCACAACTAATTCCATTCATAGTTTCGCCGACGATAGTACCCTTTACTCCAGCTTTCAGGTTTCTAAACCCAAAACTAAACCTGACTTAGAAAACAAACGCAGAGCGATGCAGATATCTCTTTCGCAGGATCTTAATTTAATATTGGATTGGGGTGCCAAAAATCTCGTCCATTTTAATGCATCCAAAACAAAATCATGTTCCTTGTCGCGAAAAGAGTCATCAAATACTCATCCTCTATACTTATGAGCGGCCAAGTTTTACAGAGCAAAGACACCGTTAATCTTGTGGGCATCACATTTGAAAGTAACCTTAACTGGCATAAACACATTGTATCTATAGCCACGGCAGCTTCAAGAAAGCTTGGATTTCTCTTTCGAGCCAAAAAGTATTTTTCCGCTTCTAATTTATACACTTTATATGTGTTCCAAATCCGACCTCCCTTGAAATATTGTTCTCATATCTGGGGCATGGCGTCCCCCACAACCCTAAGCATTCTTGATTCTATTCAAAGAAGAGCTATTCGTCTCATTAATGATCCTTTACTTACAGAAAGGCTTCCTTCTCTTGCATATTGTCGGGCTGTGGGGGATTTATCGCTTTTTATAGGTACTTCCATGGCTTCTGCTCTGAACAATTGTCCAGTATAGTTCCTCCACTCACGGTTCCCAACAGAAAAACTCGTAGTTCCGCGCGCATGCATCCCTGTACGGTCCAACTGGACAGACCCCGAACTTCTCACTTTTTTCATTTTTTTATCCCTAGAGTTTCTAGATTGTGGAACCTCCTGCCCGCGGAGGTCTTTCCTTCCCCCGAATCTTCACGTATTTAAGTCTCGCTTAAGACACCCACGGTACGTTAGTATTTAGGCTTTTGGCCTGCGTGGTTTGTCCAAAGATAAAAAAAATATTGTACTTTTAACATTCATATAAATATTAAATACAATTTTGTTTTAAAATTTTTTAGTTTGTGATTTAAAATAAACTTTAAAGAATTTATAAATTGTACCTTATATTTATCTTACTTTTAAATAACTTTTTATCATTTTACATCACACGTTACCTGTTAGGAGCTTTAAGGCAGGCCGTGTTTCCACGGGCCACTTTTTGAAGTTGATATGGGCGAACAAGATCGGCGACTGACGGCGACAGAAGTTTCATTGTGGTTGTCAAAACGCCCGTGTAAAAGGAGTATAATAATTTTAGCATTGTCGGAAACGGAACTACAAGCTGACCGCACACCAACCACTTTTTGTGGCCCATATCAACTTCAAAAAGTGGAACGGGGAAACACGTCCTAATCTTTTGATATCACAAAGATTATGACACACAGTTTATAGATGTAAAAAAATGGGACACTATCTCCAACAAGTGCAATAATAAATACAATAAGCATCATGTGCTTTTGGGTCAAACTACGGGGAGAATTAAAAAAGAAATGACATTCTTAGAATATTCAATTTTTTTTATTACAAGAGCAACAAAAATTTGTTTTTATCCAAAAAAAATTACCAGGGCGGCTTATAAGTTTTCGGATATGACTTTTTCTTTAAATAAACACCCTTATATTTGACTCGAAAAAAATGGCATATTAGATTTTGCTTCAAAAATACAGCTTACCATAAACTTATTATCTTGATTAAAAAATAGTTAAATAGTAATATTTTCTTATCAAAAATCTATCTCTTTTAACTAAGAAAGTATAGCGTTACTTAATAATTGACAATTTTACCCCATATCTTCTAACTAAACAATAATTTTGAAATTTTATTATTACCATTTTATGTTTAACTTAAAAAATCATATGACGCATATCTTATTTTTTGATAACAATTAATATTACGAAGTCAACTATAGAAGACCCTGTACCGTGTACGGAGTGGCGCCTTTTGTTGATCTTGCAGGATATAGCGGAAACTAAAAGAAATATAATATATCTGATTGCATATTCTCGATTTCGATTTTGGTAACAAAGGTGGTGAAAGTAAATCATGGCTAACTAGATTTGTCTTGGGGATACAAAAGGTTTTTTAAATTTACCAAATATGGCAAGGTTATTGTAACTTCTTTAATATTAAAGGCACAAAAGAAATATATTGAAAAATATTAAGTTGCTTACATACATATTTTTTTTTTAATTGACTTTTATTTAAAAGTTATATTACAACCTTCTTTTTTCAAGAAAACACCCTATATATTTTATCGCCATTTAAATAGTCACAATAAAAGAACGTAAAAATACTCTATTTATTATATTTTGTTTTTCATAGTTTAGAAAATATAGCCATCGACAGGAGTTAGATATTAAATACCATTTTTTAAATAAAGCACCCTGTATATAGTACGGCTATAAAAAAATATTTTAAAAACCCTTAGAAAAAACCACATTTAATATTCTTTTTTTATGGTTTTGGAAATATGAGCATTTAATTTTTCTTGCGTTAGATAGGTGTAATAAAAATTATATCTACTCATTTTTAAATTTGGATAGTAACATTTTCGGAACGATTAGAGTATAAGTTGTTTATTACAACGCCCATATTAACGTACCATTATCAAAAGTTATAAGCGCCAATCGAAGTTTAAAATATAGTTTTTGGGTGGCTAAGTTTTGCAAAACAAAAATATTTTTAATCTTGTGGGCGTAACATTTAAGAATAAATAGCCTTAACTGGCACAAATACATTTTATATATAGCCACGGCAGCTTTAAAAAGTATTTTTTCCTTTAATTTATAAACTTTGTATGTGTCCCAAATGCAACCCCCTTTGGAATATTGTTTTCATATCTGCGACGTGGTGTCCCCCACGGCCCTCAGCATTCTTGATTTCATTCTTACAGAAAGTCTTCCTTCACTCGCCCATCGTCGCGCTGTGATGGATTTATCGTTTTTTTCTATAGGTACTTTTACGGCTTCTGCCCTGAGAAATTATACAGTATAATTCCTTCACTTGCGGTCCCCAACAGAGAACCCCGTGGTGTCACACGTATGCATTTCTATGCAGCCCAACTGGACTGGTTCTAAACTTTCTACTTTGTTTGTTCTTTCATTTCTAGAGTTTCTGGAATGTGAACCTGCTGTTCCCCCCAATCTTCCAGTATTTAAGTCCCGTGTCAATAAACTTCCGCCTACATTGCTTTTAACACCCACGGTACGTTAGTATTTAGGCTTTCAACCTGCGTGGATTGTCCAAAAAACTAGATATTTTCCGCACATCCTGTATATAGGACCCTCAAATGCAATAAAATAAGATGGTTTTGCTTTAAATATTTACCTTAAAAAAGAAAAAAAGAAAAACAAATAACAATGTTCACCCTGTAATATAGTTTTTAGTACATATGAATTAAAAAAACCAGTATACATGCATGGATCATCCTGTATATTGTACCAATAAAAAAATTGATCTGTAGCGTGTTCCACAGAAATTTAGTCACATATATATTTACATTTTTCACGTAATTCTAAACTATATAAGAATCCGTAGCCTAGTAAGGTAATTTGCTATACATCCCTATTTCCTTTTATTATGTTTTTTTACAGCTTGACGCTTTTATAACACCCGTTGAAAAAATGTCTCGTATGAATGTGCGATGGTTTATTTTATTGTATTACTGTAAAATATAAAGAAATGAAGTTTAAATTTTGTGTACTGTGATTGTAAAAGCAATTTAGTTCTTTATAATCGTTAAGAAACAAAAATGAAGTGCAGTATTATTTGCAGACGCAAGGTTTGTTCCTATGGCAGATACTGTGGTATGTGCAAACCAAACTTTTGACTGTTTTAGAAGTTAGTTATTATATTAGTAAAATCACTTGGTTATTTTTTTAAGAAACTAATAACGTAGATTGCGTTCAAATATATTTATTGCAGGCGCATAAGCTATGTTGCCGGATCAAAACTTACAAAATATGTGATTTACTTTGTCAAAGAAATCTGTCATCGGGTACAGTCATGTATAAAAATTATTAACGACTTAGCTAGTTTCGTGTAGTTTTACAGCGCGCATAGTGGATATTTTTCTGAAAATATTGTACCACGACAACTACGTTAAACGGTTAATTTTAGGTGGAGTAGCCATGGGAAATGAAATTAATTGTTCTTTATTTTTCACTACCTTTTAGGCGAGGTAAACAATATTTTTATCCATTCTACATATTTACTATATTTTAATTCTACAATATGAAAACGCTAATTCTTATGGTTTCGAAAACCCCTGCTTTGTAAATATTCTAAACACAGAAACAAACTACGTCTTTAAATCTTCTGTAACCCTAGAAGTTTGCTATAGTCTGCACGTGCAGTCGAAATGCATTTGATCTCATATAATAAAGGTTCCGACAGAAGCAAAATAACTTATATAAAGTATATTCTTTAAACTGTATCTGGCTGTGACTGGCAAAATTACCAAAATTTAAAAAACACTTTATATCTTCAAAACAAATCAAGTTAACCACTAAGTTTGTTTTTGAAATCAAAACCAAGATTGTGCAATAGGATTTATTTAATCTCTTTTAGTTTTCGCTTTACACTGCAATGTCAATAAAAAAGAGCGACACCATTAGCTTACGTATAATGGTAATAAGAAAAAGTTAAATTAAATTTTAAAATATATATAATCTATTTTTATTGCAAAGCTTTGGGTTCTGCATTCTGCTTTTAAGCTCTGTGTGGCACGCACAAAAGAAAATCGGTTCAGAAAAGCTATTAACACGCACTTAGGCATAAAAGTTTTGGTGTAGCGTTTGGAGTATTATTTATTGAAACTTCGGCTTAATCGCTAAATTTCACGAAATTTCGACGTTCTTCCAGTTTCAAAATACCAATTTACAAACCAATATTGTTAGCAAAAGGTAAATTACCTTGATCATTTATGCATAATATCACATATCTAGAAGATCTCATTTTTTATTAAAAAAATCCTACCGTTGTGGGTTAATCTCTGCAGATTACGTACTAAAAAAATATATTGACATAAATGAGAAAAAAAAACTAGTCTGCTTAAAATGTTCTAAAGGTTTAAATAAAATTGGGGAAAAACTGTAAAATAACGTAACGACGAGATTGGGTTTGGGTTTTTAAGATTTCTACCGGGTGGTGCAAGTGTTGCAAGGCACCAGGGCGCAACGCTGTAGGGGCGAAAAATAGTGGAAAAAAGGGCGAAAAGAAAAAATTGTTACATTATTATCGCCTCATATTTATGAACAACAATAAAAATACCAGTTAGCGTGACATAACGTTGTCATTTTGAAATTCAGTGCTTTATTATTATCAAAAATCGTAGAGCGAAAAAATTAACCATGAGTTATACTACTGAAGAAAAAGTATTGATGAATAAATGGAAGTCTCAAGGAAATAGTTACCAAAAGGTGTCAGACATGTTCGCTGCTCAGTATCCGAATAGACCGACACCCGGAAAATCAACAGTCGATAGGACTATCAAAAAATTTGAGACCAAAGGCACAGTGACAAATAACTGCAGATGTGAAGCTAGGGGGCATCAAAGAGAAGAAAATGTAAGAGATGATAGAAAATTGGAAATTTTATTGCACGTGGAAGAAAATGAAGGAAAGGTGAGTACAAGGAAACTTCAGGATATCATAGGAAAAGATCAATCAACAGTGCTCCGGATTTTGAAAAGGCATAAATACATTTCATACAAATATAAAAGACATCAAGAGCTAAGAGATGGGGATGAAATACGACAGCAGGAATTTTGTTTTGACATGATTTAAAGGGCAAACATGGAGAGAAATTTTAAAGAAATATTTGTATTACTGATGAGTGCACATTTACGTTAAACAATGAACCCAATTATCAAAATTACCTATACTGGAGCAAAGAAAACCAACACAGATTTGTCGAAACAAGGAAGCAATATCTACAGAAAGTAAATGTTTGGGCGGGGATTTTTGGACAACATATTATTGGGCCATTTTTTCTTAATCAAAATTTGAATGCAGAATTTTATTTGAAACTACTCAAAAAACTAATTTTACCCGCTTTAAATGATGTATCCAGGGAAAATAAGGAAATTTGGTACCAAATGGATGGGTGCCCGGCACATAATACCCTGGCTGTTCGGGAATATTTACACAATGCTTTTAATGGAAATGTTATTGGCCTACATCACACCATAAATTGGCCAGCCAGGACTCCTGATATTTGGTCAAATGACTTCTTCCTCTGGGGCCATTTAAAAAGCATGATATACAAGGATAAAAATTACTCTAATCTAGATGAGTTAAAAAATGCTATTTTTGCAGAATGCAATAAAATTTCAATTTACCAGTTAGCCAATGTAAGAAGACAATTTTATGAACGTCTGCGCTATTGTCTAGCAGTCAATGATGGAATATTTAAAAATTTTCTTAAATCTTAAGTTTATTTCCCACATATTAATTATTGTAATAATGTTAATAATTTATTGAAGCATGTAAATGTTATAAGTGTCATACGTTCTTGAAATTTGTTACTCTAGTTTAGTTTAACTTAACTTAATTCGTTTGTATAAATATAACTTTAATCTTTTTACTCTACGATATTTTGATAATAATAAAGCACTAAATTAAAAAATGACAACGTAATGTCACGCTAAATGGTATTTTTATTGTTATTCATAAAAAAATATATTAGCATTTAACTATTAGACGGGTTTAACCGAAAAATCGAAATTTTTAATGGGGTCAATTATTAGCTTTCGTCTCCCCTAATTATTTTAGGGAAAAATTCTATTGAAGTTTATTGAAGAGCATGCAAACAGGGTGGCCCACCATAACGACCATTTATTGATTACAGAAGTCAGTTTAAAAGGAATTTTAATGATTTTAAATAAAAACCCTTCTTCTACAACAACACGATTATATAATACCGGTAGGATGTGAAAAAATGGTTTACTTTAGTCTAGAGTTAAGTAATCCTAAAAATATTTCAGGAGAAAGCATCTGATTACCTTAATAGTTGCTTTAAAAAATTTGACACAGTGATTATGGATAATGGAAGAAACGAGTTATAGGTTATAGGACCAGAGGCGTTATTAGGATTGTTTAAAAACACAAGTTTTATCATTACCACATTTAGCTGAAATAAGTGTTATTGGAAGTAGCATTATAAGCAACTAATAATTTTTTTCTGTAAATTTTAAAAATAGTGGCAGATAATACAAAATCTTTTAATTTTGTGCTTTTTTCCGACAAATTTACAATTTGCAATAACGGCTTAGTAAATAGGCATTACAGCATATTTACATTTGAATAGAAATTTGGAATAAAAATATGTTAAAACGGAATTTACTAGTATAAAAGATAGGTATAGGCAACCTATACACCATTTAAAAGAGAATTTAGTTTGTCATCATGTGGTGTAAAAAAATACAGGGTGTTCCATTTAAAATAAGAGAGATATTGCTATTTGACTTTCTAAAAAATGGAAATTATTTTTTGATTACCCTGTATAATCTATGATCTTGATATGGCCTAAGTATGATAAGGCATTCTTTTCCTAATATTTTAAAAATTTTGCACCTTTGCATTTTGAAAAAAAATCAAATATTACAAAAACGAATAAAATTAGACGTTAAATTATCTTTTCATGTATATATATACTTCCAGTCGCGCCAAGTTTGAATGTCATATATATATATATATATATATATATATAAAAGGTAAAGTTCTGTTTTATTTTATTTCGCGGAATAATAAGATTACAAAAAAAAACTATTCCGTATTGAAATAAATACTAAAATTTACCAAAGCCTTCGACAGCACAGGTTCCCAAGAAATCTGATGTTGGGCACTTTTATGGTAAAACTGGTTAAAATAAAGGATAATAGGAAAAAAGGAAAATTTTAAGGAGATACCTTGTATCCTGAAGATATCCAAAGTAATTGTTTTCGAAGGACACTAATTAACTAACTTTATTACTTTCAATTACAAATAAAAAACCGAAAACGATCTTATTCTACCGATGCATGCTGTTCATGCTATATTTCGTCTCGAGAAGCCCTTTTCGAGAGTACTGCTTAAAAATTATAAACTTATTCTAAAAAATCACTTTAAAGCGCGGTTGCCAATTGATACAAATATATTTCCTTAGAAATTTGATCAAACATACCCTGCACTCCTGAAAAATTGTTTTTCAGCTAAATTTGAAAGACCTTATCTAATAAAACAAAAAAATAAACTCAAGCATATTAGCTTATTAAATAGCCAAAAAAATATAAAATTAAATTAAAATTCTATGTGTACCACCGCAAACAAAATATTATTGAGACGGTAAAGGACATGTTTTTACCGTTGGACGGGTATAAATACCTTTACTTGTCTTAACTGTCACATTTCGAATTATTCCGTCTTTCCCCGGGTAAACTTTAACGATTATGCCCAAAGGCCAATGAAGTGGGGGAGAATTATCACTTTTTAGAACTACTACCGTTCCAACTGTTACGGATGAAGAGTTTTCCGTCCACTTTTGTCTTATCTGTAAACTTGTCAAATACTCGACGGGCCAGCGTTTCCAGAAGTCCTGTACCATTCTATCGATTAATTGGAACCGATCTAATCGACCCATGGGAAGGCTTGACACATCTTCCGCTGGTAAACTTTTAAGTGGCATAAAAGTTAAGAAATGACCAGGAGTAAGTGCTTCTGGAGCTGAAGCATCCGACGATAAACGACATAAAGGCCTAGAATTTAATAATGCTTCAATCTGAGTAAACAGCGTTGTCAGCTCTTCATAAGTTAACAACTGATCACCCACGACCCGATAAAGATGATTTTTTACGGCCTTAACATTGCTTTCCCATAAGCCACCCTGATGAGGCCCGAAGGGCGTGTTAAACCGCCATTCTACTCCATTAGCCGCTAATTCTGAAAGTAGAATATCTTTATATTCTCTTGAACTAACTAGTTCATTAATTTCACGTAACACCTTTTTTGCCCCCACGAAATTGCTGCCCTGATACGAATACATCACATGACATGGACCACGCCGTGATAAAAATCGTTTAAATGCCTGCAAAAAATGTGCTGTAGATAGAGAACTAACTGGTTCTAAATGAATGGCTTTAACGCTCATACATACAAATAAACAACCATATGCCTTATGGACTTGTGCGTTCCGTTTTTTACCCAAAGTTATACTAATGGGCCCAAAATAATCTACACCCGTGTGTAAAAAAGGCTTAGTTTGGGAAACTCTTTGAGCCGGTAAATCGGCCATTAGAGGCGTCAAACTTACCGGTTTCATTCGAAAACATCGATTGCATTTGTGCACTCTATAACGAATTAAATTTCTACCACCCAAAATCCAATACCTTTGTCTCATAATAGACTCAAGTAAGTAGGGCCCAGTATGTAAATTAATTACGTGGTTGAAGTCAACTAACTTCTCCACTAGCTTGGTTTTCGCTGGTAAGAGAATTGGATGTTTTTGAAAAAGGAAAGTGAAGAATTTGTAAGCCGACCACCCACTCTTAACAGCCCGTCGTGCAAAAAAGGTTTTAGTTTCCAAAGTTTAGGAGCACATTTCCTATTTTTTGATAATAATTTTATGTCATTGCCAAAGTGCTTTATTTGAACTAACCTGAGTAAACTTATTTCGGCCTTCTTCAAATCATCCGCTGAGATGATATCCTTTATAGGAATAAGTTTTAAAAATCTCAGGACCCAAACAGTTATGCGCAAAATTTTTAACCAAGAAGAACATTTTTCAACCATCTCCAACAAAGGATGATTGGTTTCCTTATCTGTCATAACAAAAACCTCTTCTATAAAACCTGAATTTTCTTCATTTAATATTTCCTGGGGAATAAAATTTATTTGTTTGACAGGCCAATCATTTTCTGGCAATTTCATCCACTTAGGTCCCGATACCCATAACGGATGGTTAATTAATTGCCTTGGAGTCAGCCCTCTGGACAAACAATCCGCTGGATTACCGATTCCTTCAATATATCGCCAATGCGCATCCGGAATATTTTCTTTAATTTGGTTCACTCGATTTGCTACAAAAATATCTTTTACAAATGGCGAATTTAACCAATTCAACACCGTAGTTGAATCTGAAAAGGCGTACACTCTAACAATAACTACCCTATTCGCATATGCATTTATAATATGCTTAACTAAATTCGATAAAAGAACCGCCGCACATAACTCCAACCGCGGAATCGTCACTAATTTAAATGGAGACACCTTAGATTTTGCACAGATCAATCTAACCACCGGGCCGTCACGTTCTGTAAAAACCCTGGCATACACCACCGCACCGTAGCCGTTTTGGCTAGCGTCTGCGCATGCCATGATTGTAATTGGGGTATTTTTTCAACACCCAAATGACGTGGCAATTCAAAATTATTCAACTCATTCCATTCTAGCCTAACATTTTCCCAAATGTGTATTATATTTTTGGGGGCTTTTGTATCCCATTCAAGTTTCAGTTTCCATAATTCTTTCACAAGTAATTTTAAAAAGAAAATGAAAGGTGATATAAGTCCGATAGGATCGTAACAACGTGCGACCGCAGAAAGAATCGACCGCTTTGTACATGTTTCGCCCGGACTATTCAATCTAAATCTAAGAATATCCAATTCAGGATCCCATATCATGCCTAAAATTTTTGTGTCCGTTTTAAAAATTACTTCTTTTGAAAGCCGTTGGTTAACCGGTATTTTATTTAATAGATTTTGAGAATTAGTCGAAAATTTAGTTAACTCAAAAGCTCCCGCTTTAAAAAGTTCTACTGATTCTTGGTACAGTTGATAAGCTGTATCTTCTGACTCGGTACTAGAAACCAAATCATCCATATAAATATCTCTATTTATAAAACTGGCAGCTAGAGGATACTTTTCTTTTTCCTCATTTACTAGTTGCTGAATAACGCGTAACGCTAAATAGGGAGACGACTTTACTTCGAAAGCTACTACCGTCAACTCGTAAATATCCACCTTTTCTTCCGGACTAAAGCGCCACAATAAACGCTGAAAAGGCCAATGATCCTTTACAAGATTTATTTGCCGATACATTTGCCGAATATCGGCTGTTAGTGCAACTTTAAACAAACGAAAGTTTAACAAAAGTGTGCAAATATCCGCTTGTAATTTTGGACCGTTATATAGAATATCATTTAATGACACATGCGAGTCCGAGGGTGCACTTGCATCCAAAACCACACGAAGGGGAGTACTACTACTATCTGGTTTAAAAACCGCGTGATGAGGAATGTAATAAGCCAAGTCATGAGTCGAATCACTTCGTAAAAGTTGCATGTGACCTTGATCAATAAAATCATTAATAGCATTATTGTATTCTAACCGCAAATTTGGAAACTTCTCCAACCGTTTTTCCAATGATAATAACCGACGCTGAGCTATTTTCTTCGAGTCTCCTAAATTATCCGGAGCGTATTTAAAAGGTAAAGCAACACTAAACCGCCCTGTTACTTTATCACGAGAATATGTTTTAGAAAATATTTTATCACATTCTACTTCTTCTGGACTAATGATTGGTCGCTTTGGAACTTGCTCAATTTCAAAAAATTTATTTAAAAGTTCCTCAATAGAGGTGTCATCTTGTTGAGTAAAAATGTCAATTGCGGTGCTGCTTCCGCCGTAGGCACCTGACCCATTATTACGTATCCGAAAGCAGTTTCCATAGCAACCGGTGATCCAGAATTCGTAGTTAATTTTCTTTTTCCGAAAATAAAAGGAAATAACTCCGCTCCTATAATTCCGTCTATTTCGCCCGGTTCAAAATATCTACTATCCGCTAACTGTATCATTTTCCATTCCGAAAAAATTTCTGTATTAATAGACACCTTAGGTAATTTATCAGTGATTTTCTCTACTAAAAGCGCACTTAAATTGTAAGTGTTTTCAGAATTATATCGAGAACCGATCACTAAGTCCGTTTTACCTTTCACTATTTGTGAGTTTTGCCCTAGACCTTGAACCGACGAATAGGCCTTGGAAATCGTTAATCCAAGCCTTTTACAACATTTCACCGTCATTAAATTTACTTGACTACCGCTGTCTAAAATAAATCTCGCAGTGCCATTTAAAATGGGACTGTTTAATACATTAACGACTACCGTGGATAATAAAACCGTTTTATCGCACTGTACTTTGCATTTTTCCGAAACCGTAGAGCAAAGTGATTGTGGTTCATCCGACTGTATTTTTGAAGAAATGGATTCATCCGTTTCAGATAACCTTACTTTATCCGCAGGTCTACTCATATGTAGCAAAATATGATGTTTTTTAGAACATTCCGTACATGTCCTGTCCGTAGGACATGCCCTCACTCCGTGATTAGGAGATAAACAGTTATAGCACCAATTATTATCCCTAACTGTTTCATATCTTTTTGATGGCGAAAGCCCTTTAAATTTTTCACAACGTCCCAAATAATGCCCCAATTTTTTACAGAAAATACAAGGTGTAGGTTTTAATTTACCATCACCCCTAATCTGACCCGAAAATAATTTTGGATTACGATGGGATGGTGAAGGCGCACCCGATGCGGTATTTAAATTTAATATTTTTGACTGCTCCTTTACAAAACTTATAAGGTCACTATAAGTGGGAATCCCTACCTCGCGTTTAAAACCGTCAAATGCCTTAATTGTCTCCTTATCTAATTTATTACGTGCTTGATAAAATAAAATAAAATCCGCTAAATCAGGCAATTTTAATTTTTTCAATGCACAAACTGCAACATCAAACCTTTCCAAAAATACATTTAAATTTTTTGCACTTTCGGTTTGTAAACATTTAAAATTCATAATCTGATCAAGATAATTGTTTGCTAAATATCTCTTATCTTGATATCTATCAAGCAGTGACTGCCAAATTATTTCGTAATTATCTCCGGTTGGTGCTACACCCGAACAAATACTTAAAGCAGATCCGCGTAAACGCCCCACCAAATAATGAACCTTTTCCGTATTATTTAAAGTAGGATTGTCATGAATTAAACTTTTATAAATAGCATAGAAGGTTTCCCATTGACGAATTTCACCCGAAAATTCTGGTAACTCTATTTTTGGTAAAGAAGGTAATATCCGATTCGGATCTACTGGACTATTATCTGAAGAAGACGTCTTACTAGATTTTAATTTTGCCGCTGCTACCTCAATATAGCAACACAACTCATTAATAGTAGAGAGTACTTTGTAATCTGGAGAAAAATTTTCTTCGACTTCAAACCCCACCTCATTAATTTCATCAATTACACCAATTAAAGCATTTCTGGTTGAATCCAATGATGAATACAACGTTTCAAATTTATCTTTATGTTTTTGAACAGAAATAACTTTTGATAGATCGTACATATTTTGTAAAATCACAAATAAAGATTCTTTCTTAGAATTCAATCTTCTAAGTTTTTGTTCTGCCGCGGTACTCATATTTATTACCAATTAATACTAATTAATAATTATCAAGAACTATCTTCCAATTAGCTGATAAACAACCACTAACTTAAATAAAAATATTTTTGTATATTTTATCTGTAACGGAAATATTACAACACTCTTGTATCAAAAGGCAATCCAAACTTTAAATAAGGTATTTAAATCCGAAAAATTATATTTTTAATCTTGACAGTTAAAAAACACCCCACTAATACTTCAAAAAACCCAGATTTTAATTAAAATTAGAATATTTATTCAATAAAACAATTTTTAATTAAAAATAAAATGTTTAGTTATTGAAAAGATTAAATTTAGTGATGTTTTCCCACAATTGACAACACTGTTTATTAGCAAGCAACTTGCTAACAGCCTCACCAAAAAACCCAAACTTTTTTATTCTTTATCGCTTCCCGTAAACAATAAAAATAAAGGTACCATCAAATTTCACAAATATCCGGTTCGATAAGGATCAATTTTATGTTTTATTTTATTTCGCGGAATAATAAGATTACAAAAAAAACTATTCCGTATTGAAATAAATACTAAAACTTACCAAAGCCTTCGACAGCACAGGTTCCCAAGAAATCTGATGTTGGGCACTTTTATGGTAAAACTGGTTAAAATAAAGGATAATAGGAAAAAGGAAAATTTTAAGGAGATACCTTGTATCCTGAAGATATCCAAAGAAATTGTTTTCGAAGGACACTAATTAACTAACTTTATTACTTTCAATTACAAATAAAAAACCGAAAACGATCTTATTCTACCGATGCATGCCGTTCATGCTATATTTCGTCTCGAGAAGCCCTTTTCGAGAGTACTGCTTAAAAATTATAAACTTATTCTAACAAATCACTTTAAAGCGCGGTTGCCAATTGATACAAATATATTTCCTTAGAAATTTGATCAAACAAGTTCTTTGGGCATATGGCTCATCAATGACTGTAAAAATAAATAAATAAAAATACCCTGTAAGAATTCGGCTACTATGTTTGGTTGTTTAAAAATTACGGAGTCTCCAAAAGAAAATGGAATACCCCGGGCCCGACCAAGACGGTGACACGTGTTTCGTCTTCGTTAAGACTTGTCAAACCGCTTTAGGTCGCTAGACGCCTTGATGACGCCCCGACTGACTGTAAATATTCTTTCTGGATCCCAGAACTAATAAATACAGATATGCGGTGCCATCTCACCAAGAAATTTAAAAACAACCAGCCATAGCATCGAGAGGTTGAAGGTGGTAGTTTAAAGTGCGCCATCTAGTTGTATATGGCAAAAGTTAAAAATGCAACATACTGTGATGCCAACAAACCATATGGAAACTGGCCGCCCATCAGTCTGCGGGTTTGCAGAATTCGGATGAGTAGTTTTGTAGAATTCTGCAAACCCGCAGACTGATGGGCGGCCAGTTTCCGTATGGTTTGTTGGCATAACAGTATGTTGCATTTTTATTTTTTGCAATATACAACTAGATGGCGCACTTTTACCTACCACCTTCAACCTCTCGATGCTATGGCTGGTTGTTTTTAAATTTCTTGATGAGATGGCTTGGATTATTTTTATAGTCCCTTGATTTGAGGTAACCCCACAGTTAATAATTATTTATATTAAGATCCAGGCTTTGAGGAAGCCACTGAATATTACTCCTTCGTGAGATAAGTCTTTCGGAAAACATTTCTTTTAACAAATCTATGGATACTGTGGCAGTGTGGCAGGTGGCTTGATCTTGTTAAAGCCAGGTCGTAGTATTATGTCCTTCAAATTGTTAAAGAGCTGGGACTAAGAATGTCTGTAACATCTCATAATAGATATCAGCTCTCACCGTAACGACAACTCCGTTTTTATTTTCGAAAAATTTTGGAGCAATAATTTCACCTGCTGATATTGCAATCCACACAAAGAGCTTAGGAGAATTAAGAGGACGTTGATGTTCTGTCGGGGACCAAAATTGTCAATAAACGCCATTCCGCAAGCCATATATATAATATGCAACTCCGGATTAAGAATGTCAGCAACGTAAGGGACGTCAATTAAAAAATATAATTTTTGGGTCATAAAAATGTCCATTATTTGTAGTTTTAAAATATGTGTAAGTTTTGTAATGTTTTTATTGGATATTGAAACTGCTCATACAGTTATGGCTCACCCTGTATAATGTGCTTTTTAAATCAACCCGTGACGTCACTTTGAGCAGCCCTAAACGTAACATATCACCGTTGGCCCCCGAAATTTTTATGAAAATATTACCTGTAGAGACAGGACTCTAAGATAATACAATCTTAATTCTTAATCTTTGACATTAAAATATAAAGTCTAAAACATTTGGTTAAATTTTTAGTAGAAAAATAAATCCCCGAATATATCAATAAACGAATAAAGTATTAAAAGTTATTTCTAAAATAATTTTATAAACAATTTAGTTATTTGCTAAAACTCCTTAACTAAAAGAAAATTGATTGCTCGACCCGTGTATGACTAATTGGATCTCTCTTATCTCGTTTCATTTCTTTTGTAAAATTCGCTTTTCTTTAATCAATCCCCTTTCTTGCTTTTTGCCATTTTTACAACAAACAAAAATATTTAGGATAAATCACTTATTTATTACTTTTTCATGTAACGTATCACTTTTTATTTTTGTTAAAAACGCGAGAGAGTAATACATAAAGAAGAGAAAAAATGTTATGTAATCAACGCAAACTCTTTATTTGGGGCTCCGATATTCTAACATCAACTATAACAAAATACCAATTAATAATAAGAAAAACCCACTACTCAGGCTCGACGAGAGGGCGTTGAAGGCGGTACACATTACCGGTGTCTGTATTCAAGGGAAGGGCCGCGGAGCCCCAACTGTTAAGCGACCCATAATATAAATTTTAAACTTAAAAAAAAAAGGTCCGAATTGGTCACAAAGTGGTCATAAATGGTCACTACGTGTGACGAATTGGTCATCCATACATTAAATTTTACAGCGTGTTTAAAATATCTAGGTCAGTCAAATTAAACACACATGACTTAATCAAAAAAGATGCAATTGATCACATTTTACATTGGTCAGTATGATTTATTAATTGATTCATGAATCTTCAATTTTTAATTTTGGGCCGCTGATAAGATTTTTGTCGTTCCATGTCTTTATTTAATACAGAACTCCTTAAACCTTGCTGACCAATTAAATAATCATACTGACCAATGTTACCAAAGTTGTAACCAATTTTATCTTTTAAAATTTAGCCATGTATGATTAATTTAAGATGCTAAAATTTTTTCGATGACGTTGATATTTTAAACACGCTGTAAAAGTTGGTGTGTGGATGACAAATTCGTCACACTTAGTGATCATTTATTACCATTTTGTGACCAATTTAAAGGTGTTTTTACACCTTAGATTTGACATTTTGGGCCGCTAAAGAGATGAGGCTGGCCCGCGAGATAAAGAAGTGAAACAACTTACATGTTATGGTTGCATCGTTTGATAGATGAGGATCTTTATTTTGGTCATCAGTTATTTTTGGGTAACAATATAAGATATATCTTTTTTGCAGTGCCCTTTTTTATTTCAGCGTTAAGGGGACCCGTACTTCTTGTACCGGGACCAGAAATACGGGTCTCGGCGGCCTTGGCACCACTTACCGTTTAACACAATTTATGTTAAAACTTACATAAGGAAGTAATACCTATCTTAAAACTCTTGTAACCATACATTACTTTTTATAATTTTTTGTAACATTATAAAGTCCCATAAATAAACCGATTTAGAAAAAACAAACGCGAATAACAAAAATACTTTCAGTAATGGATTTAGGCCTTAATCCGTGAGGCCCGGAACTTGGGAGGCAGAATTTGAGGGGCGGAAACATTTTTGAAATGCTCAAATTTTAAAGACGAGAAAAGTAAAGATAATCCATTTAAAGAGCTGTCTGTGGTAGAGACTCACAATATTTGAAATAAAAATATGACATGAGATACTGATGTTTCTAAAAATTTAACCTTCTTTTTAAAGGTAATGGCCATATTTTCAAAACCATAAGAAATAGATACATATATCAAATATGGTATTTTATTAATGCTTTTTAAAACAACTTTTTCTTGGTGACACAACATACAAGGTGTTAAAAAAGTTAGCCTAATTCTTAACTTCTTCATGATGATGTGTTGCTTTTGTTATACTCAAAAGATAATAAATAAAAAAATATATTTATACAAGAAGAAAAAATATCTTTTTCGACTTAGAAAAGGGTAAAAACGTATTCCATTCTACATTTTTTTGACCCCAATCGTGTCCCTGCGCTTAAATGTAAAACGTTTTGTATGTGCTGAAAACAAAATTTCTAACCAATTGGTTATTTGCTTTATAAATAAAATTTGTATTTAACTGTAAAAAGATTTTAACAAAGTCTTTAAAAAATTATGAAAAAAATTCAGTTGCGCCGTAGTCTAAAATGCTAACGCAGGTGATTTTGTTGGTAAAATTGTATGTCCTAAGCCAAGTCTTAAAATTATAAAACAAAATATGTATGTCCCATTCTTAAAATTAATTTTTTTAAAACACCTATTACATTTGTTTTCTAATAACCAATACATCTTCTACGATTTTTTAAAAATTTGTCTCAGCCTACTTACACCTGCGTTACTCCCATGCATTATCACAAAAAATACCAGGATATAATAACTTAACTTTTTAACCTTACTCAAATCCACCACCAATACGGTTGTTGTCCAGCTACTTTGTCTACCGTCACCAAAATAAAAAAACGATTTTCACCCTGCACGAGTATTTATTCTATATCTCCTAAGTTACCGTGGTTTTTGAGTTAATTTTATACTTTTTAACAATTTTGGTGGTTTGTTTATAATTGTATGGTTTTCCTTCATAAAAAATGTTTATATTGTAACAATTTCCATTTAATATAATAACTGCGTTACTGCGTTACTGCTACACTGCGTTACTAATAAGGTAACGCAGTTGTTGCAATGGTTAGGAGGTGGTGTATGTTTATTATTTTATTAAATTTTCCATTTAATAATTTGTCGCAAATAACACCACCGTCTCAAGAAAAGAGACTTTCTACTTAACAAATTCAGATTCGGATGACAAACTGTTTCTTAGGTACAAAAACGTTCATAGATGGAAAATATAGCTGGTAATAGTACTAGTGGCTTCCATGAAGATCCACTTAACGGGAAAAATATCTTCATTTAAATAAACTGTCGCATAGAGCATAGGTTCCTTTAAAAGTTCGAAATGACCAAACTAACCATTATACTTACCTAGGCATGACCTTGAGCGACAAAGAATAAGATGGAGATATTAAAATTCTGTTTTTTGTTTAACAGTTGACGATAGTGGTCGTAAATTTAAATTACTTTAAAATGGTATTTTATATGAACCCAATAAAATGGATTTACCAATTCATTGAAAGTATTTGGGAAATAGTTTATTAGCGATTAGATTTTTCAAATATATATATTTTTTTATTTTTGAATATTTAGTGTTATGAAATATACGCATATTTCTTTGGAATATTTTGTGTTAAAAATTTTGCTATTTTTGTAAGGTATTATTTCATGATAGACTATTCCGTTATTTTTTAACACTGCGCACTTTAAATGTCTCTGCCCACCCAAGTATATTCATAAGTATTTTTGATTAACTTAATTATTTATTACAGCCAAATATAGTTTTTTTAGTAAAACAAAATTAAAGCTTTAACTAAAAATATTAATAGTTTTTAGGTCTTTAGGAAGATCTATTCAAAAAATGGGGTTTTTAGCTTAAAAAGTAACGCAGTGGCATTAAAATAGATATTAAAAAAATGATACTTCTCATTAATTTATACATAATGTTTTATTTAGTAATTCCAAATATTTCTTTAACGCAAGTTACTAAAACAATATGTTAACAATTTTTTAAATAAGGTCATAATAGCAGGTAACGCGGTTGTTCATTTTTGAAAACTCATTTGCTTAAATATTAAATAAAAAATGCCAAGTCATTGCAGCATAATTACAGTGTTTTTTAATTTATTACCTGCACTACACTTTTATAACAAGTTAAAATTAAAATAGTCTACAACATTATGGTCCGTGAGCCAGCGACAGATTTTCGTAACCAATTTCCTCTTAGTCCGTAACTCGTGTAAAATGCTTTAAGAGGGTTGTACATATATTTATAATATTTATATAAGCGTTAGCTGCGTCGACGATAGTGGCATTATACAGAGTACCCAAAAAAACATATTAAAATTGTGTTTTTTTTTCTTTTTTAGTTGAACACCCTGTATATTTGTTTAGTTTTAAATTGTTAAATTCAAAATAACGTTAATTTTATTAGCAATACCTATAACAAAAATGTTAAGTTTTTAGGATATTTAGGATTTTCAAAAAAAATGCTTGACAAAATTAAAATTTAAAAACACCTTACTATACTTGCACTTTACTTTGTATATTATGTTAGATTGCTAGAATATTAACTTTACCATTAGCTACATTTAAATTTTTACAAGAAATTGTAGAGGGTGTGCAGAAATTACTATATTATTAAATATTATTTTTTGGCCACTCTGTATAATATGTAATAAAAAATTTAAATGTAGGTGATTGTACACTTATTATTCTAGTAATATAATATCTTATATATAAAATTCTCGTGTCACAATGTTCGTTCCCGTACTCCTCCGAAACGGCTTGACCGATTCCCATGAAATTTTGTGAGCATATTCAGTAGGTCTGAGAATCGGCCAACATCTATTTTTCATACCCCTTAGTGATAAGGATTGTCCACCCTTAACATCTTAAAAGTTATTTATATGGCAAAACAACGTTTGCCGGGTCGGCTAGTAATATATAAAATCAAGCATAAGAAAGGTAGGTTATATTAAAATTTCGTTTTTGTCAAGAATTTTTTAAAATCCTAAATATCTTAAAATCCTTACATTTTCGGTATAGGTATTGCTAATAAAATTTACTTTATTTCTATTGCAAAAAAAATACTAATAAACAGTGTGTTTTACTTAAAAAACCAAGTTTAATATGGATCTTTTCTTGGAGCACCCTTTACAATTCCAAGATCGGAGACGCAGCTGACACTTAAAACGATTCATGTTCAACTTTCTTGAAGCATTTTACGAGTTATGGACTGAGAGGAAATAACTGACAAAATTTTGCAACTGGCTCACGGTCTATTATAACCATTTTTAAATAAAAAAAATCATTTTATTTGCAGTTTGTCAGACACTTATATTCTTTATAAAAGTTGGTGCGTATACTTAACCTATCATGCTGTTCCGGTATAACTATAAAGCAACTGCAAAATTATATATAGGGTGTGTGGTAAATGCGTTTGGAAATTTTAAGGGGTTATTCTGCAATGTTAGTAAGTCCTTTAACAAAATGTCATAATCTCCCTGGTTACCAAGTTACAGAGGTTAAGAGTTTAACTTTCATTTTGTTTTTTTCGCCATATTGCATTTATTTTTTAACCAATCTAGTTGACATTTGTCACACGAATCGAGCTTTGCAAATACTATAAATTACAAACAATACAAAAATTGTATTGTAAAAATACTTTTTATACGGCCAGAGGGCACTTTACCTAAAACCTAAAATTTATTTAAATCATATTTTTTTATTTTAACAGATATCGAAAAGCTAAGAGCGCCATTTTATAGACAATCAAAAACTTAAAAAATAAGGTACTTTTTATTAAAGTCGATAAACCCCACCGTTTAGCCACCAATCGACATCCAAGTTTTCATCACTTTCAATCAAATTACCTACATACATATAGAGTGATCAGTAACTCAACCGACCAACTTTAAGGGGTGATTCTACAATTTAAAATAAGTTTATTCAACATATGTCCTAAACGTCTTAGTTTTTGAACTGCTGCGTGTTAAATAATAAAAAAACTCTTTTTTAAACACCCCGTAGTTCAAGAAATAAGACGCTTAGGACATATGTTCATATAAGGTTTTTTTCTTATTTTTGTTGTAGAATAGCTCTGTGAAGTTTGTCGGTTGAGTTACTGGTAACCCTGTATGTATGTAGGTAATTTGATTAAAATTAATGACAACTTTAATGTCGATTGGTGCCTAAACGGTGGAGTTTATTGACTTTAAGTTTTTGATTGTCTATAAAATGGCGCCTTAGCTTTGCGATATCTGTCAAAATAAAAAGTTATGATGTAAATATATTTTAAGTTTCAGGTAGAGTGCCCTCTGGCAGTATTAAAAAAGTTCTTTTATCTTAAAATTTTAACATCTGCAAAGCTTAATTCGTGTGACAAATGTCAACTAGATTGGTTAAAAAATAAATGTAATTTTGTCAAATACACTAATATTATTTCATTGCAGCAGCACTTAAAATTTCCTTACCCATTTTCCGAACACCCTGTATATTTTTTTAATAAAGACAGAAAACAAATACCAATAACTTGTAACTTGTAAAAAATAACCATCTGGTGGTTATTATTGATTCTACACTTTCGACGTGTTTTACCGTGTAATGAGATTAATTTGGCCATAATACAGGATGTTTCATAAATACGTGCTAATATTTAAGAGGTTGCTTTTTGGACTCATTTGAAGAAAAAAAAATTATGTGAAAATATGTCCTAAACGTCTTAACTTTTAAGATACAGGGTGTCAATATTTAAAAAAACTGAAAAATTTTGAAAATACCTATTTTAGTGAAAACTCTCATACTGAATATAAAACCAATATAAATAGTATTAATTATTTTTGTAACATAAATGCTAATAAAGAATTATTAAACCCAATTTTTAAAAGAAAAAGTTCCCGCAATGCTTCTTTTATGCTCTAGAAAGAAATTAAATTATTTTTTTCTCTTACACTAAAGAAGATACGAAAAAAGTTAATAAACATAAAAGATATATTTTTTTTGCCTAATCTAAAGAAAAGACAAACATATTACACAAATTTACACAGTTAGTATTGTACCGTTTTTTGTTAGAAATATTCCTTTAGTTGCCTTTTGAGACACCACTGAACTTATTAAATGTAATTAAGTTAGTAATAAATTAACCTCTTAGTGCCATTAATAATATTGCCAAATTAAAACAAGATAAAGTAAATGATGGGTAGGATATTTAAAGAATATATTTATTATTTTTTAAATTTTAACACATTTTATCTCAAAAGTTACGATATTTAGGACATAATATGTCCATAAAAAAAGGTTTTTAATGAGTCTAAGAATCTCCCCTTTAAATAATAGCATGTATTTAAGAAACATCTTGTATAATCTGTTCATTTTATATTGAGAAAAATACCTAGTAACTAACTATGGTTACTAATTGTTTAACCAGTAAAATACATTGTTTATCGTGATAATTAAGATTGCTGACTTACAATACATTTTTTTTTAATTGACCGGAAAATTGAATTTTCCACTCAATTTTTAAGCGGAAAATGTTATTTTACAAGACTAATTTACTTTCCGGTCCGTAGTTTACTTTCCGGTCTCTCATTTACTTTCCGATCCCTGATATCAAAAAATCCTGTTAGCCATGACAAAAATTGTCAGAGTTCAATTGTTACTATTTGACAGTTCAAGATATTGTAAAGTAAAGAAAGCATCATTTTGCCAAAATGGAGTCAGACATGGAAAATCCAGATGAAATAATTAAGCAGCCTTGCCTTATTGTCGTTTAAATATAACACTAAAAATTTACACAGTTTTTTTTCCGGTCAATTAAAAAAAAATTATGTACGATACTCGACCGGAAATAATTTTTACGGGTCTCCTCAAAACTACAGGACTCGCCTACGGCTCGCCCTGTAAATGTTTTCGTCGACCCGTAAAATACCATTTTCCGGTCTAGTAACGTAAATAGCTATTTTGTTAAGGAGTTTTTCTCAATTCCAAGTGCCCAAAGTAGTGTCGCAACCAGCAGCTGGTTTTTGGAGGGCTTAAGTCCCAGTTTAAAGAGTAAAAAAAAAGGTAAAAAAAGGTTTAAAACACCAATATATTTTAAATGTTTAAAACTAAATGTTAAAAACATTTTAGGGGACTAATCACGGTTTCGTGGTCTAAGCCTAGCCTGTGTTTAATTACGCCCCTGGCCTAAAGTATAGTCTAATGACATAATTTTCTGGTTACGTCATTATTTTACTTAAACAGCAGTATAAGCAGTAATTAGTTTTATTAAAAGTTCAAGCATATACAGGGTATATTAAAAGAAAACTGCTTAGGAGTAAACTACATTGAATTTAAACAATATATCAAAATAATAAATTGGTAATTTTTAAAAAATTAACACATGTTTATTTGTTCTAAAAAATTTTATTCTATTATAAGGATTTTATATAACTTTAATATTTACAATGTGTAATATTTTTTAAAAAGGGAACTTAACTTTTAAATGTTTTCAGATTTTTAAATACCCTGTATACTTTTAAAATTCTTATAAATCTTACTAGTGTTATTATACGTAGTTTGAGTTTGAGACCTAACAGCCAGTTCTATAAAGCCAATCTGTCGGAAGAACAAATGTCTGCTACCTTTTTTAACTGTATAGAAATATATGATTTGGTCTTTAAGTAATGGTATTTAAACATTTTATAAACTTTGCAATAAACACTATTTAAACTATTTTAAAAATTATTACGTTAAATTATATCAGGTTAAAACATAAAAAATGTTGTTTATGTAACTTTTGCTTTAACATTAGGTCTATATTTAACCTTCTTTCAGAAATCGTTAAAACAAATAAGTGTTGCGACGCAGATATTGTAGACGTCAAAGGAGTACAGTTTCTAAAGAGATCATTTAAGACTACGACGTTGAGACTTTTTAACGAGTGTCAAGTTTCTTTTAATATTTAAAAATTCAATACCAAATATTATTTAAAACAAAATAATTCCAAATATTTTAACCGTGATCAACGCATAATATTGCGTTTGCTGTACGGCTATTTGTTGAAAAGAAATAAAACATAATTATAAATCTACACCATTGCCTTTCAATCAATATCTGTACAGAAAACGGGATATTACTTTTTATCACGAATTAAAATTTTGCCTATGTAACTTTGACAGAGTTTAGTAAGTATTACTGTAATGTTATTATGACTTATATGTTTTATTTTGTATTTCTTATAAAATTTTTAAAGCATTTTTCTTTGTAGTTGTGTAAAGCGTTATTAGGTGAGAGAACAAAAAACTAGTTGTTTTAGTCATAGATATATTTTGGTTATTATTAAAAGTAAAAATCCAATTTTACAGGGGGATACTAAGAAGAGTTTAACATTGTTGATTACAAAAATTTTATGTGTAGCTATTTGTTTTTAATAAGCTGACCTATCAAGTCAAAAACAAAATTTAATTCTTTGTTTCTATATTTGTTTGGGTGCAAGTTACGGTTCTCGAAAAAGAGCCATTATTAAAAATAAGGTACTAGGCTGTGACCAGAGTTGGGTAGGATTCGAATACTCGGTATGCTAAGTCGTATTCAGAATACATTGATGTGATATTCGAATATTATTCGAACACATCTGCGTATTTAATATTCGGTAATTCGACTGAATGCTTCTTTAATCAGTATGGGAATACCGGAATTTATAATATGCGAATACCGGGATGTCCAGTGTTCAAATACCAAAATATAAATACCAGTATTCGAATACCGGAATTTGAAGTATTTAAAGTGGAGAAAGGGCGAAACATTAAGGAATTTAAAAAGGCAATAAATTAAGGAATTAAAAAATGCAAATGACTCCTCAGAGGTTAGGATTTTTTTGCTCTTTAGTAGTTATTTATAGATACTCAATCCTGGTATTTATGAATACCTGTATACAAATACTTTTTTTCTTGGTATTTACGTACTTAGTATTCGAATATTTTTTATGCCGTATTTAGTATTTGAATTGGTAATGGTAATACTACATTAAGTTCATCTAACTTTATTATTTTCAAAAATATGGCCATCCAAATCAGCTACTTAAGTAAATTTAAAGGATTATTAAGTACTCATCAGGTCAAATACCTTATTTCTTTTATCAAGATATTTAATATTTGCAACATTATTTTTAATTAGTAGTTGCACAAACCATACCTAAGAATAGTTTCATTTTTTTCGTATCATATATACATACTCACAAAAATAAAAGTATAAGTATAACGAAAAAAATATAAAAAAATACGTAAAAATTAGGAAAAATTGTTGAAAGTAGAAAAACCTGCAAAACCATATCTTTCCTATAAATAGTCTCAGAGCCTCTTACAATAAACCGTTTTAAAAGTAATTGCTTTCTCTTCTAACTAAATATACCATTGCCTATACCTAAAACTGCATAGAAATTTACTAATTAAAAGTTTCCATATGGTGCGAACTTACGTAGACACGTTGTATTTATCAGATTTTTCATAAATTTAAGATTATAAGCTAAAAACACGTTTTTTTTTTCAGTTACATTTATCATGGGTTTACAGTACAACTAAATTCTATGCTTTAATTAACTGTACTACCGCCTTCTTTTTGAAAACTTTAGAACTATGTTTTCTTTAAAAACTTACTTACCTGAAAGCTGACTATGTAACATCGTTAAGCTAAGTTAAAAAATGTATTTATACATCTTTTTATGTGGTGTACTACCAAAAATCAATTTACATTTTTCTCTGACTTAAATTATTAAAAAAAAACTTTTATTTTTAAAAGCTTTGGCGGCCGCTCGTATCTTTTTTAAAATGAGTCACTAAGCCTATCAATCCTTTATCGTACTTAGATATGGACTTTTTAAAAGTTGTTCAATGAAGAAAGGAATATAAGGACTTGATAAAAACTTTTTAGGCCAGTTCTTAAAGTTTGTTTTTCTTTTATATAAAATGTAAACTTTTAAAAATTTATTAAATTTTTTGTCTCTATTTTGAATTAACTTGACTTGATTGAATAAGACATTTTTAAAGTAATAGTTAAAGTAAATGAAGCTGTTAAATAGACAATTGCTAAAAATTCTCAGAAACTGATTTTAATTAGTTTTTTTTAAACTTTATTTTTTTATGTTAATTTAAAATTAGAAACCCTTTAAAGAGGGGAAATAATTATTTGTATTTTTTTAACAATACAGGCTGTTACAAATTCGAGAAACACCATAAGGATCTCGATAACGGTAAGAGAAAAAGGATTGGTTAAATCTTAAAAAGTTGTACATTTTTATGCTTAACAATATTCTGTTTTAAAATTTAAAAATTCGCAGCGGTTCGGAATTATCCCGAAAAACAAATTGCGAAACAGTTCTTATTTCTTTCTCTGCTTATTAAAAAAATATATTTTAAAACAAACGACACATTACCATTGGCACTTTTTTCTGTTCTATAAAATGATGCCACTAAATTTATGATCCGACGTTTCGTCTTTAAGCCACCATCATTAAGTTTTTCTTTTTTTTAAATAGGCCAAATATTTGGTTTTAAACTTAATAAACTCGTATTTTATTTTTAAATTCAACGATATATCCCACTATACCTTTATGCGACGTTTTAAACCAAAAACCATTTTTCACTATTTTTTCATTAAAAATTAAGTTTTTACTTCAAACATTTTGGGATATTTCCATTTAAAGGTAAGTATAAATTAATTAATATTTTTATAACTACCTATCGAAATTCTTTTTATTTACTTATTTACCTATTTATTTACTTATTTATAATTTAACTAACAAGCTACAAGAAATAATGTAATTTACATACATTTACTTATGCGTAATAAAATAAAGCATTTAATTTAATTAAACGCCTTTATAAACTTTATTGTAGCCTGTCATGAAAAAAATGCTTATCTGCAAACAGAAATTTCCTTAAACGTTTGGGGGAAAATCGTTATTTGTAATGGTGAAGGGTGATAATGGTTTCTCGTTCGAAACGTTGCATAAAAGTAAAGAGTGATATATCGTTGGATTTAGAACTAAATACGAGTTAATTAAGATTAAAATCAAATAGTCCGCCTAGTTAAAAATAACAAAGTTGATGATGGTGGCTCAAAGACGAAAACGTCGCGTCGGATCCTTAATTTAGTGACATCGTTTTAAAAAATAGAAAAAGTGGCAATGTTAATCTGTCGTTTGTTTTAAAATATCCGTTCAAATAAACCAAGGAAAAATAAAAACTATTTCGCAAAATTTTGTTTTTTTTCCGAAAAATCCCGGAACGGTTGCGAGTTCTTTAATTTTTAAAACAGGGTATAAAGCATAAAAATGCGCTATTTTGCCTCCAATTTAACCAACCATGTATCTTTTACCGTTGCCGAGATTCTAATGGTGTTCACTAAATTTGTAACATCCTGTATAAATTGAAGATATGTTCTGTAGTTTGGCGGATTCATTTAATGGATGGTATTTATTTGGGTACACGCCAAAATAAAATTAAAAGTACTAAAAACCAAAAAAATTTAAACAAACTTTAATTGGTGATACTCAAACGCAAAACAAGAAAAAAACTTTATATGAACATATGTCCTAAACGTACTACTTTTGGAACCACAGGGTGTTAAAGTTTGGAAAAAGCAATAGTTTTTACATTAACTTTTTTACCGGTACAGAAATTTTTAGAAAATTTTAGAGACGTCTTTTATGCATCAAAGGACATTTTTTACCCACAAAAAAATTCAGTGTCGTTCGTAACGGATTTTTGCAAATATTTAAAAAACAAAATGGTATGCCACTGCATTTTCCTGAAAAAATCAACATTTTTTTTGATTCTCGTTAACTTTTAAACAAATTTGCTTTTTTTTTATTTTATTTAATCTATGGCTTTCGCGTAAAAATTGAAATAATTTATCGGCATAGTCAAATCACTATCTATTTAGTATATTTGTAGTAGTCAACTAGGTTTACTTTGCCAATCATTATACAGTACTTGTCTAAAGTATGTTTGGCATTTTTATAAAAATTTTTGGGCTTTAGTAAGACAACTTTAACCAAATTTTAGGCAAGAAATGACACATATAAATGTCAAACTGACAGTAAGGCGCAATTTTAAAAACAAAAATTAAATAAAAAGGTGATACTTGTGACACATCATTTTAAAGCTTCTGACGAGCACTTTATAACTCTAAAATATAAAGGCAATACTATACCTACTTACTACTACTTATACCTACTATAGAATGGCAGTACTTTGAAAATTACTTAGGTACCTGAATCCTTTTCTACTTTCTGTTTATTTGTTTGTGCATTATACTAACTGGAAATATTAAAATACAATGTTTCTTTTTATAGCTGTAAGTAACACGCACTACGACAAAATTTAATGAGAAAAGCTTTTTAACTCAGTTAAACAACTTATGGGGGAAACAAAAAAAGTTTTTTGTTGTGTTGCTTATTAAACCACTGTTTAACAACAAAGTTTTATCAATGATTTTTAAATTCTACAATATCTCTATATAATTATTAAATTTATATTTTAATTGCGTTAAGTACAACAAAATTTAAATTCTAATCTCTATGTTTTTGTATACGAAAGTTAATATTAACTGAGATAATTATAGGAAGTTAAAGTTAAAAAAATGTTTCTAAATTATTTCAATATTATTTGATACATTTTGAATCTTGTACTAAAACACGGTATCTGTAGGTTTTTTGAGATGACCTATTTATGTTAATTTTTAGATGTTAACTAGAGGACGCCACCTACCTACCTAATGGTTTCTCGTTCGAAACGTTGCATAAATGTAAAGTGTGATATACTGTTGGATTTAGAACTAAATACGAGTTAATTAAGATTAAAATCAAATAGTCCGCCTAGTTAAAAATAACAAAGTTGATGATGGTTCATACTTTTCATTTCTCTAAAACGACCCAACTTTTTGTGCTACTCTATATGTACCATTTAAGTAAACCCGTAAATTCTCCTATGTTTTTTACACAAAAGGTGTGCTTTGTAAGAATTGCTCACCGTTTTTAAGATATTTGCATTCAAGTGGTTTAGTGCAACCAAAAAGTATATGGATAAATACATTAAATCATTCGTTTATGATGCAGTTGTAGTTATGACTACGCTGTTTTTAAAGGCATTCTTGGGTAAATAAAATAAAAAATAAATGCCGAATATCTAGGAAACGGTTGCTCAGTTACAAAGTATACCCTTTTCGTGTAAAAGGTATTGGATGGTTTAATATTTTACTTAGATGGTACACACAGAGACGCACAAAAAGTAGCGACGTTGTAGAGAAAAAGTAGTTTAGGTAGCGTCCTCTGGTTGGCACATAAAAATTAATATCAGATAAAAATAGCCCATGTTAAAAAACTTCAAAATACCAAGACTTATTACAATACTCAAAACTTATTAAATGTTATTGGAAAAATTCAAAAATATTTTTGAACTTGACACCCAGTATCTCACTTATTATCAACTTTTGAACTAAGGTAATTTTAGTTTAATCGCAAAATTTTAACGTCGTAAATATTTAGTTGAATTTTGGCCCATTACTGAGGGACCACCTTGTATACAACGTGCCCAAGATAAAAAGGACCAGTATGGGCATCTTGAAAATGGTAGGAGATACGAAGTCGTTTAAATAAGAACAAACTTAAGGTTTTATGTGCCTAATAGTATGCTGTTTATAAAGTTTTTAAATTCAGAGAATTTCCGGAGATATACGAAAAAAACAAAATATTAGAAAAAAAAATTAAAAATAATGAACACTATAGTGTAAGGGTTAGTCCGCCCCTGGCGAACTAATGAAAGCGAATGTTTTACAGGGATACCATTTTAAAGAGTCCCTACTTGTGTTAGTTATATTGAAAAATTATTTCATTACACCATGTACTATAAAAGGTATTCAAGAAAAACCGATTTCCATCGGCTTTCTTTAAGGGCAGAAATCTCTGTAAAGAGGGACTTAACGAAAAAAAATTATAGGAACTTGGTACATTATTTTCACGTGTTCTATATGAATCCGAGAAATTGCCCACATATTCGTGAGAACTCTGTATTGTAATAAAAAACGTTAATACGACAAACACACATATACAAATCAATATATGTTTACAAATTCTTAATGTAAACATAAACATACAAATACACCCTTATTACTATGTGGGTTAAATTTGACGAATATGGCATACTTACGAAAAATCTATTATTATTTTTAAACTTGGAAAAATATATAATTTAGAAATAATATGAGACCTAAAAATATGGTAAAAGGCAAAACTTCTTAAAAAAATAACTAACTTTTCCAACTTACCCAGTATTGAGATGAGATTGGATTCTCATCCTTAAGGCATTTTATTATATGTAAATAATTGGAAATAATTTTTATCAATAAAACTTTGTTTTAAAATAACATGGCTTAAATTTAAAAATGGTTTTAAACAAATATTTTAATTATTGTTTTTGTTCTATTACAAAAATCTCTGTTAAAAATTGAAACATATTATTTACCTATCTACACTATGATTTGGCGACCATAAAAAATAATGAAAATACTCTATTTTACTACCAATTTTATTTATTAATGCCCAACCATAACAGGGAGGTACATAATTTTTAATTTGAAAAATAAAACATATCAGCAAACTTTAAAGTTTCTGCCTAGTTTATATAAATTATTATCTGTAGTTACCAGAATCTAACGATATCTAAACACGATATGCAAACAAATCATGCACAGCTACTGCTGTTTTTTAAACTATACCTTTTAAACTTTCTTTTTAGTTTATCTAAATAATACATATAATTGATAAAAAAAAAAGGTTTTTAGCTTAAAATTCATATGTTAATAATGTTTGAATTGTCATTTTTATTTTTTAAACTTGGTAAGTACTAAATAATATAAAGACTTTTTTTCTTAAATTGTTCAAAAGGTAAGACAATATTTTAATTCTAAAAGCAATATCGGCAGTGTAAGTGTTTTTTTCTTATTAAAATAAATCAACATACAAAAATTTCATTTACTTTATGTATTAGTTTTAAAAGAATTTTAACAATGTTTATATTTATTTTTCCATAAATTTTCTGACTTTTTAAGTTCAACTCACATTGTCTATGATGACTACAAAAAGCTGTGCCTAAATAATGCTTTCAAAATTGAAATCTTTGTTTGCACCGAGTTGGTTTTGTTTTTAAAAAGTTTTGATTTATATTTTAACTAAACACTTGCAAGTTTTTTTTATTATTATTTATCATTTTTAACATGTATAAAAAGACAAAACACTGTTTAACTTATTTTTGTCTTTGATGCCTATAATTTATACATATACATGCTTATAAATAATTTAATAAAAAAGTGGTTATTGTTTTGTTTTCGCATAAGCATCTAAGTCTCTAAAATTTATAGTACAGAAAATAAAGTATTTCCCATGGCAACTTTTTGGTCCTGCATGGATATCAAACCGGAGGGCGCCAAACCCCTGAGGGTGGTTGCTAACCCCTAGGGGATAAAAAAATATTACATTTTAACCACAAAAAGTTTTTCTTGGCAATAAATGTTTTTACATATTTTTGTAAAACTGATATCTTTTAAGTATTTTGCGATTGACAGTAATAATTAAAAAATATCGTCGTTTTTAATGGAGTTTTTGCGAATAACTAGAAAATTACTAATTTTATTAAAAAATTTGTTAAAAGCAAAATTGTATGTTTAGAAAAAAAAACAAATTTGTTTTGTTATATTTTTTACGACCAATACGGCGTCTTAGCTTCTTTCGTCATATATGAAGTTTGATAGATTTAAAGTCAAAGAAATTGCTGCATATTTTAAGGAAAACACTTAATATCTTTTTTAAGGGACATAATTTGTCCTTTCTCTTTTTTAAGCGTAAAAGTAGGTGAGCTATGACCAAAATAAGGTCAATACCTAATTTTTTCTACGAAAAAATCAATAAAAATAGCCTCCTAATTACCACCTAAATAAAATTTACTTTTATCCCTCAGCAGTTACCTTTTTTTTCTAAATATCTCCGAAAATACTCTGGATAAGAAAAAAGCTAAAAAGTACTAAATTATAGCACTTTAAATGACATATTTTTTTGTGCATAGATTTTCTATACAGTAAATATTTGGTGAGATATAGCCTTTTAAAACCTCTATTTACGAACGAACATCACCTTTTTCGAGCCTTTAAAAGTCATCCTACTTTTAAACTTAGAAATCTTCAGAAATTTGATTTACAGAGCTATGTAGCCCTTAGAAAACTCTAAAAGACGTTTTTTTATATAATTTTATCATTAAAAATATCAAAGGTACGTTAAAACCCAATCAAATTCATTTTTCCAAAAATTCCAATAGCCCACATTGGAGCATATTATTCTACATATTTTTTTGTTTTTGTGAAATTATGCATTTAAAATTGGGTAAATTTCTGAAAGGTATTTTCAAAAATGTACAAAGAAGTAAAAGTCAGCTTTAATTAGGGGACAGTTAGGGAGTTGTTTTAAATAATTTTTGTGGAAAATAATAGGTACTGACCGTATTTTAATCATTACTTACTTGATTATTATGCTAAGGATTTCTTAAAAAAGTAGAATTATTTACTTTAAAAAAATCTACGTGTTTTCCTCAAAATATACAGCATTTTTCCGTTATTTGATGTTAAATTTATCAAATTTTGCATATGGCAAAAAGAGCTATCCATTAGCACGCCTCGGTTCATATTGGTCGTAAGAAATATTATAACAAAACAGTTTTGTTTGTCTTTTCAAAACCTGCATGCATAATTTTCGGATGATTCGCAAAAAACGTAACTTTTTTCTTATAAAAATTGTTTAATCCCGAATTACCTAAAAATAATACAAAAAATGTAATAAACATTTTCTGCTAAAAGTAATTTTTGATCATCCTCTAGGGGAGAGTGGCAACTATTCCAGAATTTTGGCGCCCTTTGGTTTAATATAGATTTTAATCCTTAGGCTATTTCCTACCTTCTGTTAAAATTTCAAGTCAATCCATGCAGGACCAAAGAATTGCAAGGTTTCACCTTTTTCAAGCTTTATTTCCGGCACTATTATTGTAGATAATAGTTTTGGTTGATCCCTTAATATACTAATAATAATTTTTAACATAATATTTAATATATTTCAAAGTTTTATTTCATACTGTATTGTAATGGAATATTTTTAGGACTTATTTGTGTTTGGTAAACGACTGATTACAGTGCTGAATAATAAAATGAATAAAACTAAATATAATTAACATTAACAGTAACTGTGCAATGTGAATTTCAGGCTAAATGCAGAAATACCTTTAGAGACCAAATTGTCACTGGGCATGGTAGTGACAGTGGATATAAATGTAGCTTGTTGCTTGGTTTAATGAACCTGTATATTTTTTTTACATTTTAAATAATTTCTTCTTTGTTTCTTTTTTAAGGAAACTTCAATGTATTATTTCGCAACAGATGAGCTTTTCTATGCCCCATGATGTCTTGGTGTTGATAAATCAGTTTAATATATTATATCTAAAAAAATTATTAAATATTATACCTATATTAAATGCCTTTATTGTCTGGTAACTTTTTTGTACAACCGCAGCTTATTTTTTTTTTAATAATCTTGATAGTAATAGACAATAAAATATGTTTTTGTTTTGGATCATATGAATATAAAAGAGTTTTATGGGGTGATAGAACATTGGTATGAAGTAAAAGAAATAATACATTGCTATTTTAATTGCTAATTTAATTACAGCCAGAATCTATTTACATTACTGCATTCTTAAATACTAAATTTATTTTTTAGACAGCGATAAAATATTAAATTACAAAGTACAAAAAAAATTGTACATAATTGCGCGGTTCTAAAATAATGATAAAAAGCTAAGAGTCTATATTTTTAAAATACTTTGGCTTGACAGGTTTTATAAGAGATATTCCAAATTTAATTTCTTTTATATTTTTTAGCGGTTTTTAAAACAAATAATTTATTTTCTTGGTTTAGTAGTATGTAGTAAAAACTGTCTTCTTTTTATCTTCTTCTTTTATCGCTTGCAGCTTAGTTGTATAAAAAGTGTACCACCCCATAAAAGGTAATATAATAATAAAAAAATACATTAGAGGGTTTAAAGTGTTAGATATTATAATTTGTATTTTAAAATATAAAAAACATCCGCCCACTAGGGCATTTTTTTCTTGGTTTTCACTACTCCTCAAAGAGTTAAAAAATGTGTTTTTAAATAATATAGTAAAAAATTTTATTTTATGTTAAAACCTTTTTTTTTCTGTATAAAATATGTTTTTAAAACTTCTTTTAGGTACTATGAAAAATAGTTATAATTTACACATATATTTTCCTAATAACAATTTAATGATATTTGCAAAAACACGCTAACTACCACACTTAATAAAATTACATTTTTAACTTAACCTCGTAGATGACACAATTTGATATAGGATAATAGTCATTTACGCTTTGAACCATGTAATTTTTATTAAGAAAATTATTATTTTTATAATATTTAATAGAAAGAAGTTTTTATATTCCTTGGTTATAGGCTTAAAATACAATACCGGTATTGTTTAAATTTTAACCTAAAAATTACAACAAAACTGGTGAAATTTGGAGGCAATTTAGTACTTAGAACCTTTGGTATTACAAAATGTACTATTGCTTAAAGCAACGTATTCTTAATTAACAAACAAATAAACTGTAAGTGATAAAATAACTTATTGGTTGTCACCTAGAACCGAGTTATAAAAGTTGTTTTTAAAAGGTTTTAATATAATTCCCAAAATATGTAAATCTTTACAATATGATATTTAAAACACAAAAAAATAAATAGAATAAAAATATCTGCATAGGTGTATTTGCTTTTCCACATTTGGCTTCAAATCTTCTTGCCGTCATCTTATAAACTAGGTAAAACTAAAACTCACAACAAATTCGCGGTCACAGGAGCTCTGAACACAGGGCTCTATATGTATATATGGATTCAAAGGTGTGCGCCTGTCTGAGGGGTTGCTTCGTATTGCAGACGTCGCGCGGTGATGGCGTGCCACTCAGTTTGCAGGATTTTAGCTCAAGAGCATAACAGTTTGGTAAGTGCAGGATGTACCCGGAACTTGCCATCTGACCGCGCTTGTTTGAAACCGGAACGTAATTTCTAACTTTTCCGTATCAATCTATTTTAGAGTGCTTATAAGCGTGATGTTAAACTGAATATTATAAAAGATACTTTATATTATTAAGTGTAAAATAATACACTAACTATGTCTTTAAAACTGTGTGATTTGTGATTTTTTTATGTGATGGTATTTTACCTGTGATTATTTTTTTTGGATTGTCTGCTTCTACTTTTTGGGATCATGGCTCTAAGGATTTTCTTCCTAGTCTGCTTGGCAATATCTGCAATAAATTCAGGTTAAAAATTGAAATATTTACGTTAAATATATTTTTTAATTTTTATTTATACATAATATTAAAAATTAAAAAAAAACAAAATTACGAAAAGGCAATCAAAACTTTGGCGTGCTAACTTTTATTTTTATAGAAAAATAAAATCTAACCTAATGTGACTATTGCATGCCTATAATTCTGTTTTGCTTTTCTGTATCGTTGGGGTTAAGAGTAGTATTTACGATATTTTCATTCTACATTAACTGCTGCAATTTAGATTGTAATATATTTTGGTATAATTTTAATAATATATTAAATTAAAACAGTAGGTAATATCCACAATGCGTAAATGATAACTATTTTAAATAATTTATTCTTAAAATATATAAAGTGTTTAAAAAATAAAATGAAACCTACTTCCAAATTATTTCTTAATACTATTGGTGGTGCGAAAATTATAATATATTTTTTTGTAATGGTAAAAGTATTTTGTGTTTTTTGTGTACCGAGAAAACCAATATTTAACGTTAAGTTCATTCGAACTGACTTACAGTTTAAGTAAGTTTCGAACCACACCCAACGGCACACAATGTTCAGCGGAAGTCACCCGTACAATTACTAACCGTTTCCGTCGTTACCCAACTTTGCTGATTTTTCAAAAGTAATGTTTCAGCGCGGTGAAAGTGGTTGATCACTTTTTCTTCTTGTCCCTGGGCCAGTAATAACATTGACTTCATGATAATAAAACTTTTTAAACATTTTAGGGGGATTCTTTTTGCCAAGTCAACCACGAATATTTATACCGCCATATATGGAAACGGCGCTTTAACCCAGCCTGTCAATGTTAAATGACATTCGAAGTCGGACTGGACAAACGCGTCACTATCGGACAGGTTTACCACAATATTTTGCATGCAATTTTTAAACATTGTGCCAAAATTCGTAAGGGTTATAGTTACAAAAGCCGCCCTTTCCGATATCCAAAACATGTCAAGGCCTTATGGTTTCGTGGCTGAAACACTTACGATATTTAGCATAATGTTTAAAAATTGCATGTAAGACGTTGTGGTAAACTTTTCCGGCAAAAATAACGACGCGTTTGCTCAGTACGACACCAAAAACATATAACATTGACAGGCTGGGTTAAAGCGCCCCTTCCATATATGGTGGTACGAATATTAGTAGTAGACTCGTCAAAAGAAGCCCTTTAAAAAGGTTTTTGTTTCGTTATTATCATGAAGTCAATTTTATTACTGGCTCAGGGACTATACGATGTTACCACAAACTATTGTGAAATTAAAATAATTTTTGTTTTTAAAAGCTCTATTGCTTTTTATATTGGACTTGAAAACGAACGAAAATTAATTAATTTGCAACCTTGTACAAAATTCAGTATGTATGTATGTGTCACTAAACGAGCATTGTCTACCAATTCGGACAAATTTTATTTTGTACTTTCAAATACTGAAGCAATAATACCGGCAGGAAAACACAATTTACCGCAATAATCATGTTGCTGACTCCAACTTAACATGCATTTAAAAAAATATTTTTTATTTGCCCTATACAAGTATAAGTGGTTAAATAATTGTATACAAAAAATGGTCACAACAATTATTGGTTTAACTTTAAACGTTTTTTATTTGCCATTTTTATAGGAGATTTTTACATTATTTATAACTTTGCAATTAACACTTTATTTCATAGCGCCACATAAGTAATTGGATTAGGATACAATAATTAAAAATAGGGTAATGTGGAAAAGGTCCCACGATCCTAAAGTTGTTGAACAACTTACACCAAGTTGTTTTGCTTCTCGAAAGTTAAAAATATTACAACACATTACAATTTATTTAGCACTAAACGACTACTATATTTTCCAAAATGTTCAGAACGTACCATATACAGTTAAAACTCATAGATAAATTGCCGTTTTTAGCTTTTCTCTAACTCTGTATTGTTTTTATTTTTAAATATTTTAAAGTGACTGTAAATATAATTTAAGGAGTGTTTAGATAAATTTATATGATTATAAGATAGAGAAATAAATTTTCCTAAAATTGTGGTAACAGATTGTGTGTTAAGATGACCTCGAATTTTGGTTAGAACTTTAGACACAACTATTTTTTACCCAGTGTAAATTTTATGTTTTTTTTTAATTTATATTATTTACCCAACTGGTGGTTAGGTAGAAGAGCATTGCTATACGTCGTCACCATTTTGCATATTGTTTGTTTTTGTTGTATCTTACAATTTATAAAGATTTAAATACCGCTTTATTTATTTACTTAACTTTAATTTTTAAGTTAGGTTGTTAGGAATCTAAAATTTTAATGCTTTTGGATCAATAAATAATAAATTTAAAACCTATTTTTTCTTGTTTTACCCAAACGGTTATTTTAATTATAATGTTGGTTAAGTTTACATGATATTTACCATTTTAGTGCTGTTACTACTGGGATCATCTTAAAAATATGAAGCATACCATTTTAAATTATGAACAAAGGATAGTTTATTTTGGCGTTTTTTTTATATCTTTGTTACAGCCCACGAAGGCTTTAGCCTAAGTAACACATGTACAGTGGACCGTGGGTGCCGGGTTATTAGATGTTTAACCCATCTTTTTCTCTGTTCCGTCAGCGTTATCCAAGCACTAAAACATGCAGTTTGCATTTCACAACACCTTTTAGACAACGCGGTAGTACCACCACGGACGTTATTTATTAAATAACTACTACCTAGGGTTTGCCATTGCCAACTGTGAGGTGACGAGCGATTAAAAATGCCAAAGGAGGGTGCCATGATTCGAACCCGGCTTCTCTGCCTGCAGTAACATACTCCGTTCCATTCCATTTATAGCGTGCCATGCCTAGAAATCTAGGACACGCTTAATTTATTATTCCCATATTTACAAATCAACTATATTTTACAATATATATAAAATAAGATCCTATTTTCTTCGGGAATAGTGGGCTAGGCTCTCCCAAAAGGTTAACCCAAGATCACAGGATGCAACCCTTCACTTGGGGGCTGGTGTTAGCCCGGTGGAAATTGAGTTAAATGAATTTTCGGGATAACGATAGCAGCCTTTACCGCACTGCATTCTTAGTATTCGTTTAGTTTGTTTCTAAATTGATTAAGTTGTGCCTAAATTTTATTATTGGGTATTTTAATTTGCAAATGCAGGAAAAATATAAATTAAAAACCCTGCTTTATGCAGTGAGATACTGGTACGTTAGCCTCTACACCACGCTCGCCACGTTGTTTTTTTTTCTAATGTGTTTGCCATTTTAAAAATATATTATTATGTTTCTATCAATGGTAAAAATAATCAACTTCACTAAACTTTTAACGGCTACTACTAAGCATTTTATACACATTACACACATTCTTTTTATACTTTAATGGCATATTGATACTGCCACGAAAGTTTACGCTGATTGACTTTTAAGAGCCCAAGATATAGCAAAAGTTAGTAAAAGTTTACTGGTTGCTCACATATTAGAAACTTAACCAAAAAAGTAATTAAAGTATTTTTTTTTAATTTTTATTTGCGACGTACTATTTCAATTATTAGATGTTTAATATTTAATATAAACGGTTATTATAACAATAATATAGTAATATAAACGTTGGCTACTTGCTAACATTAAGTAAGAATAGTTTAACATTTAGAAGACCTTAACAATAATAATAACGTTTTTATTATAAGTCATAAAAAACTATACAGGGTAAGTCAGAAGTTTTAAAAGGTCATTTAGTCGTTATCCATATTACTTTTTATTTTTTTATAGGTATATTGCCAGACATAAACTTTACATTTTGAAAATATTTTGATGTATACAGAATTGCTTACAAAACCGTAACAGTATAAAGTTATGTTTTGTTTTAAGAGTCGCCCTGTATTTTATATTTTGTTAAATTCTGCTGTTAGCACATGTTGCCAATACAAAATGTTAATAACTTTTTAAAAACAACCTAGCAGAAACTATCAACCATCATTTTAGGCTTTACCGATGATATGCATAAACCATATCGGATAACTTTTGTTTTAAAAAAATATACATTTTTAAAATCTTTACAGCAATTCTATGTGATATCACTATTTTGTTTTTGATGATTTTCACCCTCTACAATAATGAACGTCAAAACTAATATTTTTTAAAATAAAGAAAAATAAAAATATTACAAAAACTGCCTGACTTGGGTATAGGTAAACCCAAAGGAAATGTCTAGGTATTAAAAGGCCCAAATTGATCAAAAAAATAAATAAATAAATAAAATAAAATAAAAATGAGTATTTCATTTAAAAGAAAAAAGTTAGCCCAAGAGGAGATTAAGGGATCTACTACAGCGCAGCAGATTATTATACCGGAGGATACCTTGTACCCGATAAAGTACCTCCAACAAATATGAGCCCCGTATTCAAGGCCGATTACAAAAAACAAGAATATATCCATCAGAAATTGTCGATCTTTTCAGACTAGAATGGAGTAACTTAATTACTTGCATAACAGTGTACATTCCACTAATCTGACAATTTAAGAGTGACGTAAAGGAAACATAGGGCTATAAAAAAACGTTAGGTTAACATTTGCGAACTTGGCAATTTGTTTTTATTTTAAAATAAAATAATTAAAGAATAATAAAAATATATAATCCGATACGACCCGCACGATTTCCACAAGCCGAAATAAAAATAGTATTATTTGACATATTAGAAGTCTACAGCCACTTTCCCCACCAATACTATAAAGTTTAAATTTATTTCAGTTTATCACTATTTCCTTAAGACCCTGTATAATAAAAATACATTTTAATAATAAAATGTAAAAATATAATCTTATATGTAATTGCTAATATGTATTATAGTATTATATAGTAAACTATTTATTACCATTGTGTAAGGGTTAGTCCACCCCTGGCGAACTAATAAGGGCAAATGTTTTACTAGGATACCATTTTAAAAGGTCCTAACTAGTATTTATCATATTAAAAAATTATTTTATTATACCAAGTAATATAAAAGTTATTCAAATAGAATCCAATTTTTAGTGGCTTAATTTAAGGGCACATATAATAAAGGGGGAAAATATTTTATATGAACTTGTCACATTAATTTTATGTTTTCTATATAAATCTGAAAGATTTTCTACATATTCTTGGACACCCTGTATAAAATATTATTTGACATACACCTTAAAGTCCTAAATATTCATTAAAAAAAAATCTGTAATCTTTCCTATTGTCTGTTTAAAATAATTGTTTCGTACCTACTTGTAAGCTTGAATCTACAGCCCTTGAATATCGTAGTCTGCCTCGGCCCTTTTAATCCTTTCTGACTGCCAAGAGCAAATTTATATTAGCTATAACTTTCTCCGCCACATAATGTATTAAATCCCATCTAGCGTTTAATTGATGTTAATATTACGGTATTTGAGAATTTTATTTCTATTTCTATTTGTCGCATTCTTTCTTAAAGGCAAACTGGCTTTTTAAACTCTGCAATATATTTAATGGACAAAATGTTGCAAGACTACAATTGTGTGCTATGTTCCCAATAACCATCTATTAAATTGTAATAATTCGGTTTAAAATGCAAGTTTAAAAGGACTTAACTAATTCTATAAATCCTAAATTTATTAAGCGGGCCACTAACGACTTTTTGATTTTAATGTAGGTATATATCAACATATTTTAGTAGCTTTATAGGTTTAATGGTAGGTTTACATCTGACATTTATTGCATGATATTTATGTCGGATAAATGTTTGACCACAACCACTTGACGATGGCTGAATACATTACGTGTGAAAGCCAAAAACAGAAAATAGAATAGAATTGAATAAATTTTTGACCGTTTCATTAGCCAGAATTTCTGTCTGACTTAAATTATCATGCAATAAATGTCAGATGTAAACCTACCATAAGGTAATACAGTAAAACGGTTTAAAACAATAATGTTTTTAAAATTTATGAGTTATTAAAAATTTCGAGTACCTACTATTTTTATAATACAATATATCAGCAAACAGTTACTGGATTTCGATGAAAATTTCTTTGTGTGCATAGGAACAGTAGAAGAACGGAAAACTATAATAATAATTTACCTAATAAAATAGTTGCTTATAAATATTACATTTTCTTTCGAAATAAATATCTAATACAGTTTTAAAGGGTACTTATTACCTTTTAAAATTATCTGAAAAAATTGTACCTCTGTGATAAACTTTTAAATACAGATGGACAATATTAAAAGATATATATATTTTTTTGAAAAAATGAGCAGTCAAATGCATTGTCACCTAGATTTACCAAATATCGACATTGCAAAAGCCGCTATTAACAGTTTTCCTTACTATTAAAGACACAGTTTTAAACTGAAGTGTGAGGTAGCGTATTTTACTTTACAAATATACAGACTGTTTAAGAATGGGGTTAACAAGAAGACAAATGGATAAAGAAAATCTTTGAGAAAAAGCTTAATAAAAATTTTTGCTTGTAAAAAAATATGATTTACTAAGAGAAAATGTTGTTTTTGTATACAGGATGCGCAACCAATTAAAAAACATGATTTTTCTTCAGGATTAAACTACGTGTATATTTAATTTTTAAGCATAATTTCATTTAACAAATTTATTTAAAATAGTTAGTTGCTTATAAATATTACATTTTCTTTAGAAATAAATATCTAATACAATTTTAAAAGGGTACTTATTACCTTTTAAAATTATCTAAAAAAATTGTACCTCTGTAACTTTTAAATACAGAAGGACAATATTAAACTATATATATATATATATATATATATATATATATATATATATATATATATATATATATATATATATATATATATATATATATATATATATATATATATACAGGGTGTTATTTAATAAGTGTCCGATATTTCAGAGAGTGATTTTTCAAGTATTTTTAAGGTAAAAGTTCCTATGAACGTGTGGTCTAAGATGCTTCGCTTTCAAGATACAGGGTGTCAAAGTTTTATTTTTATTTATGTTTTTTCTGCATAATTTCCTAAATAATGCCGATTTCGAACGAAAATTGGTACCTGGGGGTTTTTGACATGAGAAATTTGAATTTGTTCTTAATTTAGCTCTTACTTGTAGAGGGCGCTAGCCACATGTATATTCTCACTTTCAAAGGCTCATGACTTTTTGTACAACCCTGTATTTACATTTTTGTTAAAGAAATGGATTCCTTAGTCATTTTACGTAAAAAGGTACTCTTATTAGATGACGCTAGGAGCAACCGTTTTCGAAATATTTTAGTTTAAAATAATCGATGCATACGCTTAGTAATAAATATGCTAAGTAAAGACCGCCGAAAATGACGGTTTTATCAAGTAGCCGGTCTTTACTTAGCATATTTATTACTAAGCGTATGCATCGATTATTTCAAACTAAAATATTTCGAAAACGGTTGCTCCTAGCGTCATCTAATAAGAGTACCTTTTTACGTAAAAATGACTAAGGAATCCATTTCTTTAACAAAAATGTAAATACAGGGTTGTACAAAAGTCATGAGCCTTTGAAAGTGAGAATATACATGTGGCTAGCGCCTCTACAAGTAAGAGCTAAATTAGAACAAATTCAAATTTCTCATGTCAAAAACCCCCAGGTACCAATTTTCGTTCGGAAATCGGCATTATTTAGAAATTATGCAGAAAACATAAATAAAAATAAAGCTTTAACACCCTGTATCTTGAAAGCGAAGCATCTTAGACCACACGTTCATAGGAACTTTTACCTTAAAAATACTTGAAAAATCATCTCTGAAATATCGGACACTTACTAAATAACACCCTAGTATATATAAATATATATATATATATATATATCTATATATATATATATATATATATATATATATATATATATATATATATATATATATATATATATATATATATATATATATATATATATATATATATATATATATATATATATATATATATATATTTTTTTTTTTTTTTTGAAAAAATAATAATATCTTGAAATCCTTTAAGATTAAACTACCGGTATATTTTATTTTTAAGCATGATTTTATTTAACAAATTAATTTAAAATGGTGGTTAGAATGACATTATTTACTTTAAGGGGTATTAAAAAGTTTTATAAAACTAATTTTGGTGTTATCAGAAATAAGTCATTATAAATTTGCATAATAAAATAGCCTAAAAATCTAATAATTTGCTTTTTAAAAACCTGCATTCTCTCATATGCATGTACAACACAACTTTTTAGCAGTAAATGAATGTAATTAAAGCGTTTTTGCCAAATCATGGAGTTTAATTGAATTTGGTATTATTTTTATCGATCATAAACTTTATGCATATTACATTTTCTATATAAAATTTTAAAAAAATACTGTTTTTATTTTTCATCTTAGAAACAAAAAGTGCTAGATAAATGAAAGCCCAAAGAAATATTGCTATTATAAAAATACACTTTCTGAATATTTTTAAACTCTTTTAGAATTAATGAAAGAGGTAAAACTAGACTACCTTTATCGTTCTTGCTAGCCAAATTTCAAGAAAGACTTACGCGATGAGCTCGAAAGTTATAAATTTAAATTGCAAAATATATTTTTAACTTTCTAAACTTGCCTATTTTTTTATTTAACCTTTCAATATTAAATTAAAAATAAAATGGTAATTATAATGTGTCGTAACGATGAAATTTATTATATAAAAAAAATTCTCCTGTCATCATCTAAAGCATTTGTAATATTTATTAATTTTACTTTACTTTTAGTTTTAATACAATACTTCTTAAGCTTCTTTAAATTAGTTAGTAGTTTTAATAAAATACTCCTTATGCTTTTAGGATAAAAATAAAGACATATTTTTTGCGGTATCTCTGTAATGGTTGACTTCTGACCCCATGTTTATTACTACAAAAACGGACATACGCAGTAAGATTTCGAAGGGCCCAAAATAATCAATATTTCTTAACGGCTAATCGACGGCAAGCTTTCTTCAGTGTTGCCAGGTGCGTTAGGATGAATGTTCTTCACGTAGTTCTAAAATATTTCTTTCATGGATATTAGAAAAAATATCTGATTCATAGGATTTTTTGTTTCTTTATTAGTTGAATTATTAATATTTTAATTATTATATTTTAATAAAATTATCTTATTTCTATTTTTAATTTATATGTCGTCAAAGAACATTTACCTTTGCGAAGTGCGCCACCTCTTGGCCAGCAAACAGAGCTGCGGAAGAAAATGTAAATAAAGTAATAAAGGTCAAAATTCTTAACAACATACAAATACTAAATACCAAGTACAGAAAACATTGCTTATGAAAAATAAAAAAATTTCTTTAAGATTCAATATAACTGAAAGTGTTTCTACACGTTTTTTTTTAGAAAGAGCACAAATTATGCAAAAACTAAATACACACATATTTTAATTTTTTTATCCTATGTCAATAACAATCTCCAAAAAAAAAAGGAAAAATCTTTAATTTCTGGCAATACTGGCTTAGTGGTTACACAAATTGTTTCAATCTTGCCAAACATATAATTTATTTTGAGTACTAAAACCTTTCTCCTGATATGTTCCTGCGTGTGCAGGTATATTTAAAATACGTAGGTTCGTTCTCTAATATGTATCTACCCATTTTCCTTTTAAATTATTGGTTATTTAGTTAAAATATTTCAAGAAAATTGTTTGGTACATGTTTAGGATTAGATCCTATTTAATGGCCCTGGAATACTTTTAATATTATTATATTCTTTTTAAAAATATAAAGGTAATAAAAAGGTTTGTAAAGTAATTAAATTAGAAGTAATTTAGGATGATAAATTAATTTTATTACATAAATTAACAATAAGTACCAAAGCAGGCTTAGAAAAATACATGTTTCTTACGTGTGGGAGAGCCATTTTCTTAATTGCTTAAAAAATAAAACCCTTTATTTTAGAAACAAGACCTGTAATTTCACCAAGTATAATTACAACCCTTATTTTTTTATTACATGCTAGCTAATATACAGTGGCGGCAAACTAATTGGAAACGATACTTAAAAAACAATTTAATAATTTTTATACAGAAATGTATACGAGAAATTTAAAATTTTATTTTAGTGATACTTTCATTGTACTTTAACTTTTTATTTTTATAAATAATAAAACATGTACTTATTTCTACTAATTTATTTTTCAACTTATATAAAAAAATAAAATTCTAAGCGGCAAACTAATTGGAAACGTAATTTTCAAATTAAAGATTTTCTAACTACAAACACAATATACTAAATCTAGCATCTAATACTTTTACTCTTTTAGGAGAATGTTTCGGATCGTTGTCGTGATGGAATTTCCATAATACCGATAAATTTTTTTCTAAGTAGGGTTGCATCACATTTTGCATTATAACAATATATTCATTCTAATTTATGGTACCATTTATTCTATGAAGTGCCAACGCCATTCCAAGAAAAACAACTCCATACCATGATGGAACCACCTTCAAATTTTACAGTTTTTTTCGTGTAACTAGGTTCGAATTCTTTCTTTGGTGGACGCCAAACACAGCGTTTTCAATCTGAACCAAATTTATTTCATCTGACCATAACACTTGCTTCCATTGTTGGACAGTCCTAGCAAGATGTTTTGCAAATTCCAAATGGTTACGAACGCTTTTAACGCTGCATTGCTGTGGATTTTTACAAAAACTTCTTTCCATATGTCTACAGCTGTTTGTATGTGGGTCAGCTTTTGAAAGGCGAACGATATACGACGATCTGTTTCTGCACTAGTTTTTAGTAGGGAGAGATGAGGCATTTACCATCCTTCGTCCACCGGGGAGCTTATTATCTCAAGATCTCTGACGTCATTCGAAATTTAGGAATCTTGCGCAACGCGTTGTTTAGGGCGTGGTCCCTACTATCTGTCAAACCATAAGTGTCATCTGTCAAATGTCAAATGTCACCTGTCACCTGTCATATGTCAAAAATCACGTGACTAGGAAAATGGCCGCCATGCGTAGGATACTTGCGCTATGGTCATAAATTGATTTGCGCAAACGCGAAAATTCCAAGTCATACCGTTCGGGCACTATCGACTAAAATCGTTATTTAACCTTGATGATGAGTCATTGGCGCGCGGTTTAAATTTTTTAAAAATAGTGTAACGTCATACCTATCGAATAGCGAAAACCGCATGACGCCATCTTTAGCCATAAGGGCGCTACAGCTGTTTAAAATATGGCGAGAGACACCAACCAGCGATTAGGACGGTAACCCCATAGCAAAATTAACCATAGCGGCCTTATTATTAAACTTAGAATAATGAAACTTGAACAAAGAATAGTTGCTAACGGCAAATAATTTCAAGGTCAAACTTGTCACATGATAAGCCAAAAATTCTACGACCCCGGCACCCGCGCCCCCGCTTAAGCCCGCGGTTTAAGCGGGTGGCGTAGCGCGCACAGTGACGTCTTAAATAAGTATTAATATACTCCTTGCATTTTACCCAAATAATATTTTCTGAACATACCCCTACTACAACCAATCAGAGAGCCGTATTTTTTCTTAAGCCGTTATTTTCAACCAATTAGAGAACCGTATTTTTTCTTAAGCCATTATTTTTAACCAATCAGAGAGCAGTTTACCCTAATAGATGGTTTCTGAACGTACCCCTTGTAATTTCAAGGTCAAAGCATACGTCAACAATAACAAACATAGCTGCGGTTAGATAATAAACGGTAAAAAAACAGTGGTAACTAAATAAAAAGCAGTGTTTGTAGTAAAGTATTTATTATAAAATAAAAAAATACATACATGGTTGCCATATTTCTAAATAATTCTTAGAATAATACCTTATAAAATAAATAGCAGTGATTGCATAAAGCATTTATTTTTAAATTAAAAAATACATTGTTGCCATATTGCTAAATAATTCTTATAATAATGTATTATTACGGTTATTTAAACTCTTCTCACAGACCCTGTTAATGGCGAATATTTTACAAGTTTGTCGTGAATAATTAAACAGTAAGCATTTGTGTTTGCAGGAAAGTTTTCTTTTGTTTCAATCTCTAACCTTACATCAATAATGCCAGAATTAAGGATTTCATTTTGTCTTGAACAATCAATTACAATTAAGGATGCATTGTTTTTAAATTTTTAGGAGTTAAAAGTGGTTCGTTTTCTTTTTCGTAGTAGCTTTCTTGAAATTCTGAGTACATTTCATAGAGAGTAGCTATTATACCTCTTGAAATTTCCAAATTTAAATTATCATATGGATAAAATTCAGAATTTAAATAAAGCTTTGCATTTGATACATCACAATGATCAAATAAGCTACAATTTTTCTTGTGGTTATCCTTTCGATCTGTTTGAAAACCTAAAATTATCCATCTTGGTCTTTCCACCTGCACAGAAGTTTTAATGGTCCATGTAAGGTGTTTTCCAATCGGTATTGAAGGATGTTCTGTGAGTTCCCAGCTTCTAAAACCGATATCCAATTCAGTTCCACTTCCAACAATCTGTAAAAGTTCTAGTCGTTCAGCATCGGATACTGTAATATGTGGTAACCTCCAAACAATTTTATCAATAATAACTTGTACATTTTCTCCATCGGTAGTGTTAATAACGGCATTTTTATCGGAAGAACTTCTTAATAATATTAGTTCATGCTTAACATTTATAAGTATCTTTTGAAAATCTTCAGCGAATCCTAGTAATGTCCTTAGTGGAACACAAACATTAAAAGTTCCATTTGAGCCCATCCCGTCCCAGGTAAAATCATCTTCAATACTCCAACCAGCGTTTTTATATTTAATTAACTCATTACCATTGTAAGAGACATAACCTTTCATTGTTGCTGCTATTCCAGGATATCTAGTCGAATCAATAACTTTTCCGCCAATTTCAAGACGAATTTCTTCAAAGAGGTGTCCCACAAAGTTGTTTACAAGTTTAGCAGTGTCTGAAACTCTTCCATCAGAGCCTTTTAAAAGTCGTCCTTCCAAATAAATATGACTTGCCCAAGGTAGGGTGTATATATCAGTTTGTTGCACCGGTATTCGAATTTCATCATTATTTTTGAAAGAGCTGGAGTACGGTAAATGGCTATGCCTTTCTATTTTTGTAATAGAGTTATCAAAGTTTAGCGAATCTGTCACGTTTAAAATGCTCATTTTCAAAGTTTTTAACAAGAAGCCCTATGGATGCAAGAAATCTTATATTTTCTTCTGTTAAGCTCTTTTTAGTGTTCCAAAGCTGGTTAAAATTGACAATTTTCTTGGCGTTATATTTCACAACCATAACACGTGTGCTTTGCACAACGTTCTGCAGTATACTGACACACATATCACAAAGTAGTTATTTATAAAGACTTTCTCAAATGTAATCTAATAGTAATAACTTCTCCTCTAAAGTCAACCAATTCACCATCTTGATCAACCAGTTTTAATTTAATGTTGCTGATAATTTTGGTGGATACAGGCATATAAAGCACATTTTGAGGAATTTCTATAATTTTGAAACCAGCTGGTACTGATGGCGAAAATTCATGTATTGTATGAACAAGCATATTATTGTGATATGCGCCAGTAACGATATTACACTCGATTTTAATCACGTTAATTTTCAGAATATTTACAGGTGTTTGCGATACATGTTTAACGTTGGGCTTTAGCAAAATATTATGAAATCCCAACAATTTTCCAATAGAATTTGTTTTAGTAAAGTCAACTGTATGAGAACATTCAAGCTCACACTTGAGCGTATTAACATTACCCTTTAGGCTTAGGGTACAATTAAAATTATTGATGGCTTTATTTTTTTCCTGTATGGCCTCTTGTAGATAATCATTTATTGCACTTATTTCATATGATCCAATCGGGATTTCTAGAGTAATATCACCCACATAAAATTTGTTATTACTATTATCAATGTTGGGTATGGCGTTAAACGTTTCTAAACTGACTAAACCAAGCTCGTATTCACTAGTGTCATCTCTCAAGTAGATGGGCGGGTTATAGGTTGCTTCTAAGATGGAACTATTACCACTCAAGCTAAAGGTATGCATGACGGTTGAAGTAAGACTAAATTTATTTCTTGAGTCATGTGTATTTATAGGGTTTTAAATAGAGTCCCAAACCGTTTTTGTATGGTCCTAAATATAAACCGCTACCAGTTTTGCTAATCGCAATAGATTCCATTGTTTTGTTGTGTCTCTTTTCTTCTTCTAATCTTTCTTGCGCCGCCTTAGAATCTTTAACAGCTTTTACGATCCCTGATATTCCACCGCTAAGTGCTCCTACGGCGCTTAAGCCGGCAAAAAGTGGTATTAAAAATGGTAGAAATCCGCCGACTACAGGTAAAGGTACTACATCTGCAGGTTTTTCTTTTTCCACCCCATTGAATGCTTTCAGAGCTACTTCAGCAGCAGAGAAAAGATCTTGCGGTTTTTCCACGTACAATGCCTCCCTCGCTTTTTGAAACGCGGTTGTAAAGGGAATCCCCTTGCCTCTACGAGCAGTTTTTTTCTTAATTGATTTTTCTTAAACTTCTGCATGACCGTACAGCACAAAGTCTTTGACAATACTAAGGATTGAATCAGAATGTTAAGTATATTTATATATGTTACGCTATACTATAACTGTCATCATTTAGTTCCCGCCCCTCATTGAGTCAACACGTGTCTAGAGCTACATAAAGATTATTAACAATAATAACGTATTTAAGAAAAACAGTACCGTATTTAAGAAAAACAGTGCCGTATTTAGAAAAACAGTGCCGTATTTAGAATAACAGTGCCGTATTTTAGAAAAACGGTGCCGTATTTTAGAAAAACAGTGCCGTATATTAGAAAACGGTGCCGTATTTAGAAAAACAGTGCCGTATTTTAGAAAAACGGTGCCGTATTTTAGAAAAACAGTGCCGTATTTTAGAAAACGGTGCCGTATTTTAGAAAAACGGTGCCGTATTTTAGAAAAACAGTGCCGTATTTTAGAAAACGGTGTCGTATTTAGAAAAACAGTGCCGTATTTTAGAAAAACGGTGCCGTATTTTAGAAAAACGGTGCCGTATTTTAGAAAAACAGTGCCGTATTTAGAAAAACAGTACCGTATTTTAGAAAAACAGTGCCGTATTTAAGAAAAACGGTGTCGTATTTAAGAAAACGGTGCCGTATTTAAGAAAACGGTGCCGTATTTTAGAAAACGGTGCCGTATTTGAAAATAAAGACCGTTATCGCTTAAGCAGAGGGCTCTGGGCTATTTGCTTAAGCAGTGGGTTGCCCCAAAAGTAAATCCTAATTATTAAAAATATATCTTTACCATGGATTTGAACAAGTTGGACAAGGATGCGAGGCGTAAAATAATTGAAGCTTCCAATAGTATTCGAAAAAATTCCAGCTTTTAAAGAAGCAGCAACGTGAGAATGGCGAGCTAGAGTTCGACACGAATGATGATGATCAGCGCTCAGAAGATAAGCGGAGTTTGCAAGAAGATCCAAACATTCTTCAACTCCTTGATAAACATTCGCGTAGTGTAAAAAAATTATATGATTCAATAAAAGCTGGTCGTTATGAGAATGCTGTTATATTGGAAAATACGTATAAACCTTTGGCAAAAATAATATCCAAATCAATACAAAACACTCAATCTGGTAGACAACCATTTATACCAAAGTCCTTAAAAGACGTCAAAGCGAAAATTTTACTCATACAGTAATAAAGAAAGCACGAACTCCTCTTAACTTTGCCAGTCCCGTTAAAAAACAAGACGATATAGCTGAACAAGAAAAAGAATATATGGATGATGAGCCGTCGGAAGATGATCAAATGATGGAAGAAGGCGAAACAGAGGAAACTGATTTAAACAGAACTATCTATGAGCACCAACCTGAAGAAAGTTACTTTGATGATGATGATGACTTTAGAGTCGACCCACAATTAAATCCTGTTCAGATTGATAGTATTCCGGAAGAATCCTTTCGAGAATATCTAGATCAGTATGATCCGCTACCTAGAGAATATGTGAAAGGTTTTATAAAAGATACGGAAAACGAGTACGATCGAAACTATTTAAAACATGATATGGCTACTGATCATCTAACTTTCGGTGATTCTCGCCTTGAATTTAACGGTCCAGATATTTATGTTAAAGGGGAAAAATTTATTGGAACTCCTGGTCTATATGAACTTATATTCAAGACCAATCCGTTAAAAAACAAATTTACATCACTAGACGAGCGAGCATTTGCAAAATTGGTTTTGCTAACGAATGCTAGTAAGAGAAACTTTAATGAAAACGAACAGCATGTTGGCAACAGAGGTGTCAAGTACATGTTAACAATTAAACCGTTACTCGAACGTATAAAAGAGGAGCGAATAAGAAAACAAAAAGAACGCGATAAAGAGTTGCGAATTACAAGAGCACAAAATCCTCAAGGCTATGGTTTACCAATTGATACTCAACATAAAATATTTAACAATAATAAAACTGATTATATTTACTGGGATGATCCAAATGAGCTTGTGGATAGATTAAGATTGTTAATGGCTAGCAAGCAAGTGGGTAATAATAACCATCAAAATGAGATTATGAGTATTATTGAAGAGTTAAAGGAAGCCGATATTATTGAATAAAAAGAGTTGATTTAGTAACATAACATCATTTTCAAGATGACTCTCGACAAGTTCGGACGTAATTTAACTCATCCATATCATTTAGCAAAAAAGCTTAAAACAGAAGATGGTGTAAAGGATAAGCCCGAAAACAGCTTGTATGGCTACATGAATATTATGTTGGTTTGCGAAAAGGGTTTGTCAAAACATCTTTTTATAAATGGCACAAAATTTGATTACTACAGGTTTCCCATTACAAGTGGAATTATTGAATATGTTAATATCGATACACCTGTTAAAACGTATATAAACGCAACAGCATATGAAAAACCAAGTAAGTTGTTACACCAGAAGTTAAATTTAAATGATTATATTTTATTTTTAGGAGATAAATTACGAACACGTACCAAAATACATGTTGAGTTTATAATTAAATATCCTATTTTATAAGGTATTATTCTAAGAATTATTTAGAAATATGGCAACCATGTATGTATTTTTTTATTTTATAATAAATACTTTACTACAAACACTGCTTTTTATTTAGTTACCACTGTTTTTTTACCGTTTATTATCTAACCGCAGCTATGTTTGTTATTGTTGACGTATGCTTTGACCTTGAAATTACAAGGGGTACGTTCAGAAACCATCTATTAGGGTAAACTGCTCTCTGATTGGTTAAAAATAATGGCTTAAGAAAAAATACGGTTCTCTAATTGGTTGAAAATAACGGCTTAAGAAAAAATACGGCTCTCTGATTGGTTGTAGTAGGGGTATGTTCAGAAAATATTATTTGGGTAAAATGCAAGGAGTATATTAATACTTATTTAAGACGTCACTGTGCGCGCTACGCCTTCCGCTTAAACCGCGGGCTTAAGCGGGGGGCGCGGGGTGCCGGGGGTCGTAGAATTTTTGGCTTATCATGTGACAAGTTTGACCTTGAAATTATTTGCCGTCAGCAACTATTCTTTGTTCAAGTTTCATTATTCTAAGTTTAATAATAAGGCCGCTATGGTTAATTTTGCTATGGGGTTACCGTCCTAATCGCTGGTTGGTGTCTCTCGCCATATTTTAAACAGCTGTAGCGCCCTTATGGCTAAAGATGGCGTCATGCGGTTTTCGCCATTCGATAGGTATGACGTTACACTATTTTTAAAAATTTAAACCGCGCGCCAATGACTCATCATCAAGGTTAAATAACGATTTTAGTCGATAGTGCCCGAACGGTATGACTTGGAATTTTCGCGTTTGCGCAAATCAATTTATGACCATAGCGGAAGTATCCTACGCATGGCGGCCATTTTCCTAGCCACGTGATTTTTGACATATGACAGGTGGCAGGTGACATTTGACATTTGACAGATGACACTTATGGTTTGACAGATAGTAGGGACCACGCCCTAAATAACGCGTTGCGCAAGATTCCTAAATTTCGAATGACGTCAGAGATCTTGAGATAATAAGCTCCCCGGGGGACGGAGGATGGTAAATGCCTCATCTCTCCCTACTGTTTTTCTAGGACGTCTCTTTCTGGTGACATTTTGAACTGTTCCATGTAAGTTAAAATGATGAATAGCATTAAATACTACCTTTTTGAACGGTAACTATTTTAGCAATATTCTTGTATGAATAAGTTTTTCTCCTTAGGTTAATTATAATTTGTCTTTCAGTTTCGTTACAACTTTTTGCGAACCCATATTTGTAAGAAAAATGAAATTCAACTGAAGCCCGAACAAAATTTAGACAACAAACAAATGACAGCTTGTAACCTTAATGATAAGTGACTGTTTAAAGATACACCTACTTGATGTTTTCTATATGCAACTTAACGTTTCCTATTAGTTTGCCGCTCAGAATTTGCATTTTTTTATGTAAGTTGAAAAATAAATTAGTAGAAATATGTACATGTTTGATTATTTATAAAAATAAGAAAGTTAAAGTACAATAAAAGTATCATTGAAATAATATTTGAAATTTCTCGTATACATTTCTGTATTAAAATTAATAAATTATTTTTTAAGTATCGTTTCCAATTAGCTTTGCCGCCACTGTGTATATATATACAGTGTGTCCAAGATAAGGATCCTAAGCATGGGAATCTCAGTACCTATTGGAGATACAGCTTAGGTTAAACTTGGAAAAGTTGTGTTTCTTCAAGCTTATTTACATGCCGTTTGTTTAGAAACTTAAAAAAATTTCATGGCCTGCTGAGATATTTGGTAAAAACGAAAATTTGACTATATCGATTTTATATTTTTCTGACTTTATTTGAAGAGTTATAAAAAACTAATAACACTTTTTCACTGGCAAATTTTAGCTACTACATGATGGTATTTTTAGATTTTATACCCGACGTTTTGTTTTCAAGAAACCATCATCAACTTTATTATTTTATATGGCTCAAAAAAAAGTACCCCCTGTATCTGATCCCATTTTTTATTACTAATTCGACTAAGTATCACATGTCATATTTTAATTTTTAGTTAAAAGAAAAATTGCATTTTTTATATTTTTCAAAGTTATTTTTAAGTAGGCCTTGCAAGCAAATGCTTGGACGTTAATACCTGTTACCGTATCTGCAACATAATTTAATATCATTATAAAATAGTATTTGTCGTTAATACCCTGTTTGTCAAGTTGTTGTTTTTAGAGTAATTGTTTTTATTGTTACTGTTGTCTTTATACGCAATACGCATTACTAGGCTCAACAAAATCCGCGTGTTAAGAAAATATCGAAACATCAAGAACGTTTTGAGTTTAATATGTGGTGTGGAATTTTAGGAACTAAAATACCAGGTCCATGTATTTACCATAATTCATTAACTGCATAAATGATACCTTCATTTATTTTTGCAGCACAAAATGTAGCATGTTAGCATGTCAAACTTATCTTCATGGCTATAATGGCCATCCTGCATATTCGACCGTAATAATACAATAAGATACTAGCTATTCACCAATAAACAATAATAAAGACAACAGTAACAATAAGAACAATTGCTCCAAAAGCAACAACTCGACAAGCAGGGTAATAAGGATAAATGCTATTTTATAATGATATTAAATTATGTTACAGATACGGGATACAGGTATTAACGTCCAAGCATTTGTTTGCAAGGCCTACTTAAAAGTAACTTTAAAAAAATATAAAAATGCAATTTTTCTTTTAACTAAAAATTAAAATATGACATGTGATACATCGTTGAATTTGTAATAAAAATGGGATCAGATACAGGGCTACTTTTTTTCAAACCATATAAATAAATAAAGTTAATGATGGTTTCCTGAAAACGAAACGTTGGGTATAAAATCTAAAAATACCATCATGTAGTAGCTAAAAAGTGCTAATGAAAAAGTGTTATTAGTTTTTTATATCTCTTCAAATAAAGTCAGAAAAAATAAGATCGATATAGTCAAATTTTTGTTTTTGCCAAATATCTCAGCAGGCCATGAAAATTTTTAAAGTTTCTAAACGGCATGTAAATAAGCTTTAAAAAACACAACTTTTTTTCTAATTTAACGTAAGCTGTATCTTCAACAGATTCCCATGCTTAGGATCCTTATCTTGGACACACTGCATACATATATATATATATATATATATATATATATATATATATATATATATATATATATATATATATATATATATACATATATATATGTAGAGTTATCATTCCGGGAGTATATCCGTTGGTGAGAAAAAATTAATTTCGGAAAATAATAAAAAACTATATTTTGGAATTACCCCTGCTTATCGAATAACCAAAAAATCAATAATTACAGTCGGCTCATGGGCGTCCGTTGGGGAGATAATTAATAAAAATTAAATTAACATATCAAAAAGTGAGGTTAGTTGGCTCGATATCTAAAAAAGTTTTTTGAAAAAGATGTTTATAATTTAATTTTAGGTCGATTTGCAAAATTTGAAATAAATATTTAAACAAAATGAAAAAAGACATTTTTTTCCAAAAATCAATTTTGTCAATTTACGAATCTTCATTTTTTTTCTTTAAAATAAGTTTTTAACTATGAGGTAACACAACTATTTAATTTATCATGATTTTTGTTTTTTCTTTTATATTAACAAAAAAAAAATACTTTAAGTGTGTCCAACTGTTTTTTTAGGACCTCTATTGTATTTTGGACAAACCACGAAGGCTAAAAGCCTAAATACTAACGTACCGCGGGTGTCTTAAGCGAGGTAAGAGGGAGTTTGTTGACATGGGACTTAAATACTTGAAGATTTGGGGGGAAGGAAAGACCTCCGCGGGTAGCAGGTTCCACAATCTAGAAACTCTAGGGATAAAAGAACGAACAAGGTGAGATGTTCGAGGCCTGTCCAGTTGGACCGTATAAGGATGCATACGAGCGGAACCACGAGTTTGTCTGTTGGGAACCGTGAGTGGAGGAACTATATTGGACAATTCTTTAGAGCAGAAGCCATAAAAGTATTTATAAAAAGCGATAAATCCCCCACAGCCCGAGGATTGGCAAGAGAGGGGAGCCTTTCTGTAAGTAAAAGATCATTAATGAGACGAATGGCTCTTCTTTGAATAGAATCAAGAATGCTTAGGGTTGTGGGGGACGCCATGCCCCAGATGTGAGAACAATATTCCAAAGGAGGTCGGATTTGGGACACATATAAAGTGTATAAATTAGAGGCGGAAAAATACCTTTTGGCTCGAAAGAGAAATCCAAGCTTTTTGAAGCTGCCGTGGCTATAGATACAATGTGTTTATGCCAGTTAAGGTTACTTTCAAATGTGACGCCCCGCCCACAAGATTAAAGGTGTCTTTGCTCTAAAAAACTTGGCCGCTCATAAGTACAGGATGAGTATTTGATGACTCTCAAGTCAGGTTTAGTGATGGGTTTAGGAACGTGAAAACTGGAGTGAAGGGTACTATCGTCGGTGAAACTATGAATAGGATTAGTTGTAGACGAGAGAAGGTCGTTGATGTGAAGAAGAAACAATGTCGGTGCCAGAACTGTGCTCTGAGGGACTCCAGCATTTACTTGATGAAAGCTGGAAGAATGGCCGTCCACAATAACTGATATACGTCGATCAGATAGATAGCTAGAGAGCCAAGTACAGAGTTTAGTTGAAAGACCATAGCAGGGAAGTTTATTAAGAAGTGAGGCATGCCAGACCTGGTCAAAAGCTTTGGGTATATCAAGAGCAATGATCTGGGATTCACCTAGAAACTCAAGAGACTTATTCCAACAGTGTGATACGGAGGAAAGGAGATCTGCTGTAGATCTTTGTGGCGAAATCCATACTGCCTGTCATGCAAAATTTTGTGTTTTTAGTACTTAAGAATTTGTAAATTAATTGATTTTTCGATCCATTACTTTACAAAGAACTGAGAGAATTGAAATTGGTCTATAGTTAGATGGAAGAGATTTAGATCCTTTCTTGGGAATAGGTTGAACACGTGCAGCTTTCCAGCTCTCCGGAAAGATACCTGTGTCGTAAGAAATTCGAAAGAGTCGAGTTAAGATTGGTGCAAGTTCTGGAGAACATTTTTTTAAAACGATTGATGGTATGCCATCCAGCCCAGACGATTTCTTGGTGTTAAGGGAAGAAAGGATACGCTTATTGTGTTTTACCTTAAAAATAATATCGGGCATTTTATGAGGAACTGGGGTAACCGCTGGAATTGGATGATTTACGGGAAGGTCAAGGGTTAAATTGGCAGCAAATTGTTTAGCAAATAGTTCTGCCTTTCCTTTAGCGGTAGAAATAATTTCATCTTCCAAAGTTAGTGGTGGGAAAGAACTGGTACAAAAATTCCTACTTATGTTTTTCGCAAAGGACCAAAAAGAATTGCTGCCATTTGAGCAAGAAAGAACTTTGTTTTTAATACGATTGTCGAAGGAGTATTTGGCTTAAGAAATTGTTTGATTGTAGTTATTTCTTGCTTCTATGCTGGCCTGTCTGTTTTCTGGACTAGGATCCTGTAGAAAGTTCGTAAGAGCCTAAACTTTTATTAATTCGTTTCTTATTTGTTTTAAAGCCTACTTATGTTGCAAATAAATTTGGTATAAAATTTTCAATAGCATTTTTGTATCAGTAAAAGATTAAATTATTGGGTGCTTGACTCAACTTGAATTGAATTATAAGAAGATAACTGCTTTACAAAACTTTTTATGTTTAATAATATGTATTTAAAATAGTCTCTTCTGTCATGATTTACTAAATTTTGATTGTAATATAATAATACTGTTCTTAGAAAAAACAGAGTACTTACCAAATCTTATTTTTTAATTTTCTCGTTTTAAATGTAAAAGAAAACACAAAAATCATAATAAATTACATAAGTTTGTCACTTTATAGTTAAAACGCCTATTTTAAAGAAAGAAAATTAAGATTTGTAAATTGACCAGATTTTTTTTTAGATTTTTTTTAATATTTAATTTAAATTTTGCACCTCGGCCTAAAATTAAATTCTAAACTTATTTTACAATAACTTTTTTATATATCGAACCAATTAACCTCACTTTTTGATATTTTAATTTAATTTTTATTGATTATCTCTCCAATGGACGCCTATAAGCCGGATGTCATTATTTATTTTTTGGTTACTCGATAAGCAGAGGTGATTGCCAAAAAGGTTTTTTAATATGTTCAAATATATTAAAATATTTTAAAAAATTATAAAAAATGTAATTTTTTTATAATTTTAAAGCTAAAAAATGAATAAAACATAGTTGATATAATAAAACCAGTATAAAATCAATTATCATTTGGCAAAAAGTAAACCAGTATTTACATAAAAAAAAAAACAATATATGAGAATATCAAGGTTTATATCTGCGAGTTAAACAATTTTCTAGGTTATAATAATTATCATTAAACAACCACTGGGTCAAGCGTGTAAAACCGCCAAAACAAATGATGGCATATTAAATATTTAAACACAGAACAATTTTGGATAGAAAGTAGTAGAAAACTAATTCTACATATCTGTTTATTTATTATTTTGTAAGTAACAATACAAAAAAAACAAAAAAGAATGACAACTAAAAGTTTTTAAACCGCAATTTTCACTCTTTTTTGCTAGATTTTCCAAGCAATAGTAAGACTTTAAATTTGCTTTTAAATTGTAAATAACAGATTTAAAGTAAGTTTCGCTACAATCGCATTTGTAATTACATTTTTACCGATAGTGCTTACAAGTGTATCATATATTTTTTTGAATTATGCAACATGGCATGAAGGGTATTATTTTAAAATAAACTTAAAGGTGTTAACTCTAATAGTAAGGCCAAAAATCCTAATTCCCGAATAAACAATAAAAAATATATGGATAAGAAAGAGTAACATTGTTTAAAATAACACTCAAATATATAATAATATACAGGGTGTTTCAAAACTATGGGATCAAACTTTTAGGGTTTATTCAGAGTAATAGTAGAAAACATTTGAGTATAAGGACTCACATTCCAGAAAAGTGTAACCATAGCACTACAGCCCTAAGATGCATGAAAATAAGGAAAGACGAAAAATTGCCCTAATAGAATTTATTGCATTTAGTTTTTGTATATTTTCTTAGATGATATTATCACAATACTCATCGCTAGTAATCTAGTGATACTTTATACAGATGTCATACGTCATGACTCTAAATGGTAAATTTTAATTAGAGGGTTGGAAAAAGGGGTTTAATCATCTTTTATCTTTTACGGCAACGGGCAATTTTAGGATATTTTAAAATGTGTATTCCTCTATTTTAACAAAAAAAAAATACTTTTTTATAGTAACGTATCGTGAGTGTTTTTAGTAAGATAAGGGAATAATTCTTAAAAAATGGAAAAAGGGAAGATCTCCGCAGACAGCAGGTTATACTTCCAAGACACTTTAGCTACGTAAGAAATAAAGGTTAAAAAAAAGTACGGACCGTATAGAGGTGCATAAGCAAGGCACTATGTGTTTCTCTGTGAGGGGTTGCAAGAAAATAAATACCCATCTTGTTAATATTTAAGTTTCTGCTAAATATATATATAACAGGGAGAAACCTAATATCATCTAAATTTTAAGTATAAGTATATTATTTTAATTAACGTTACATAGGTTAAGAGTTTAATATCTACTTAGTCGAAAATAACTTTACAAAAGCATAGCTTTTGGCTCAAAGATTAGTCTTTTGTTGTTTGTTTAAACTGGCAGCCATATCGAATTAATAGTGAGGTCACAAAAACCAGAGTGCTGCGGGTTAAATTACCTTATTGTTTACCGGGTGCCCACGAGATTACTAGCAAGTCTGTGATTTTCTTAATAGATGAGATAGAATGCGGATTTCTGATGTTTCAGATTTTATGTGATACATTAGGTTTATTCGGAATTGCATACAGGGTGTAATTTAATTTATGGCTTGAAATACAGGGTATAATTCCTTACCTTATTTTAGTAAGAAAAGTTCATATAAACCTATGTCCTAAACCTCTTAACGTTTAGGCGTCAGGGTGTTACAATTTTAAGGAATAAGTCGTTTTCTTTAAAACTGTTGTACATTTTTTCATAAAATTTGACACAAACCTACTAAGCACCAAGAGGATGTTTTTAACATAGAGATTATTTAATTTTTTAACCAGTGTCCCGTCCGGGATGAATACTGAAAATTAAAAAAAAATAATACATCATTGCTTTTTCCAAAAATAAAAATCATTTTTAAAATTCTCATCTATTTTGCAACAAACTTAACTGTTTGATTATATTTTGAAATGTGCACCGTTTTGGCATTAAAAACTAAAAAGAGGGCACCATCCTACTAGTTTAAAATAATTTTGCTATATCAAAAAACGGTTGTTATTTTTTTCGCGAAAACGGTCCCTTTAACAAAAAAGTTGAAGGGGTCAAATTTGTTAAAAAATATTTTGAAATTTAAAAATAATTTTTGTTTAAAAAAAAGCAAAGGCGTATCATATTTTTTTGAAATTTTTAGTTTTTTTTTCGTACGGACGCCACTGGTGAAAATAATTAAAAGACTTTCACATAAAAAAATAACTGTTGGTGCTTAGTAGGTTTATGATATATTTTATGAAAATATCTTAAAGAGTTTTAAAGTTATAATAAAAAAACAATATTTTTCTTAAACCTTTAACACCCCGTAGCTTAAAAGTTAAGACGTTTAGGACATATGTTCATATAAACTTTTTTTTAAATAAGCCAAGGAATCACATTCTGTGTTTATAGTCAATAATTAAATTACACTCTGTATACCCGACGTGTCCTTTGACGAAGTGTCCCTCGACGCCGGTGTCGAATGCTTCTTGACAAACATAAAAAAATTTCTATCTTACCTTACTAAGGCTTGACTGTGTATATTATGTTAGATTGCTGGAATATTAACTGAACCATCACCATCATTTAATTTTTGTAGTAAAAATTATATAGGGTGTCCAGAATTTATTATAATATTAAATACTAGTTGCTGAACAATCTGTATAATTTCTAGGAAAAAAATTAAATGTAGATGATTGTACACTTAATTTTACAGCAATCTAACATAAAATAAAAATTCGAGAGTAAGTAAGTTAGGATAGGTATATTAAAATTTTGTTTTTGATTTTTTCAAGAATCCCAAATATCTTAAAAACCTTTTAATTTTGGTATAGGTATCGCTAATAAAACCTACATTATTTTTACTCCTTTAATCCAAAAATGAACTTATATGCAGGGGATTTAATATTGATTTTTCTTCTGGGGCACCGTTACAATTCCACCATCGGAGACGCAGCTAACGCTTACAACAATTCATATACAACCCTCTTGAAGCATTTTGCGAGTCATGGACTGAAAAAAATAACTGACAAAATTTTACATCTGGCTTACGGTCTATATGGTGGTATGAATATTCGTGGTAAACTCGTTAAAAAGGTTTTAAAAGTGTTACTATCATAAAGTCAATTTTATTACTGGCCCAGGGACTATATGTTTTTATATTCTTCAAAATATAATGGAAAATATTTATACATGTATTGGGTACTCTAACCTATGTTGTTTACAAAAATTAAAACCAAAAATTGTATTTTTTTGAAGAAAAAGATAAGTTTACAAATATTTTTTTTTAACTATTGTTTTTTTTTCAAGTTGTCTATGGCTCTTTTTAAAATAAATTAAAGAAACTTCTTTTTAAAAAGAAAAACAAAGCTAGATACCAATAAAATACAGGAAACAAAAAAGTTATTTTTTAGCTGTTAAATCAAAGAAAAATATATTTAAGTTGTCGACATAGGTATGATAATTTTTTTATTATGAATTTTACAAAAAAGTTATTCTTCAAAAAAGTTCTGCATCATCTAAATTTTAAAACACAAATTATTAAATATTATTTTTTATAGTTGTGTGCGAGCTATCTTAAAAAATATGAATTTTGTTTAAGAGGAAAGTACTAATATAATGGTACTTTTCTCTTGATTATTTTATATTTAATATTTTTGACAATGTTAAAATGTATTTTAAGAAACAAAATGTTTAAAATTAAAAATAACTTTTAAATATGCAAACTCGTTCAAAAAAAAAATATCAATAATTTTGCTTTCTTGAACTTCCATTGTCTTTATTGTTAACTGGACGTTTCGGATGGTATCTTCAACCGTTTTCAAGTGATAACTAAAACTACTTTTAGAAAACAACCACTTATATACTATGCGTTGTTAACCGAAGTTTGACTGATCTTTCACGGTTGAGCAACGTCTTCCAGATGTTTGGTATGTCGATACTACGCATAACAAATACATTTTTGCTGTTTAAAATCACAAAAGATGCCATCAAATTTTATCTTAATCGGTTAAAGAGTTTTTAGACCTTTTAAAAATCCCAAATCTTCTTTAAACTTTAACGCCTTGTATCTCAAAAAAAAGCGTGTTCGGACTTATGTTCATGGAATCTTTTTTAGAAAAGACGTAATAAATCACCCCTAACTTTTGTACCTTTGTTAGAAAACACCCCATATAAACATACAACTTATTTATTATTTTATTATTATTTATTATTTATTTTATTTATCTATTTTTACTTGTATAATTTTTTTTGGTTTTTAGTACTAAAAATACCATCCATCAACTAATTTATATTCTAATGCTCATAATAAAACCAATTTTCAAAACCAATATATCTTGTTCTTTTTAACCAGGTTTTGTTTCCAGTCAATTCGCTCTAATTATAAATTAATAGATTTTCCAATCGGAAAATTGATTAAGCTTTGACAGTAATAACTAAACGATGAAAATTATTATTTCCATGCCTTTAAATTTTGCACCCAGGCCTGGCAGTGTTTAAAGTATTAAAACGCCATTTTGTGTTCACAGACTGCATAGCTAATATGGTAATTTAGCCTTGTTATGGCATATTGATAGCATGCTTACAATACCATTGTGCCATTGGCTTAATATGTTTACAAGAGCGCTCTGGGAAGGTAAATAAAACAAATATTTTTGTACATTCCAATAAAAGTTGATTTTGGGGGATCATACCTAATATTTATAATTTTATTTACCCATAAGCCTTTTTCTTTAAACAGCAATAAAACCTAAAACGAATATTACTTTTTATTGCCTTATTCATCTCTATATCCTAATTCATAAACTTTTACCATTTTGGCAATTCTAATAAAATAAAGCAATTAAATATTTTGTAAATAATATATGTATTATTTGTACTTTTATTGTAATTAAACACATTTTTTAAATGTATCGTGTGCAAACCAGTATAAAAGTATTGGGGGAAGACCGGAAGCCCCGTTTATTTAAGCAAATTTGAATATTGTGAAGTGTCGGTAATATATAGGTCTTTATTTAAAACGGCGTTGATAGCCTGAATCTATTCTTTAAGACCCTAGCAATGGATGGAGATGCTCTATAGGTTGGATAACGCCGCCCACCTAGAATGGACTTGGCCAATTCAAATATTTTTGCCATAAAATAAAACACTTTTAAATTAAATAATTTATTTCAATTGTTATCTAATATTTACATTATTGTAATTCGATTTTTTTTTAAATATCTTTCCAGTTAATTGGCAAATATATGATTTGGTGCCATCTTGGCCAGAGCAATTTTCTCTGGGCGGTCTTACCCGCTAACGCATTTTTTCTTTAAAAATTAAAATTGTCTTTAAAAACCTTACAAAATATAATATTTAATATTAATATATTATTAATGCAAATTAATACATATTTATCATACGCACATTTAAATTTTCACAGAAAAAACATTTACCTGCATTCAAAACATTTTTTGACGACTAAAGGATTTAAAAGCGGTTTTAAGGAGCGAAAATTAGTTAAGTTATCATTTAATTTTATAATGTTTGTATTTAGTGTATTTTTTTACCTTTTAGAACCGTTCTGAACCGTTCTCTGAACTGTCAATAGTGTCAAGAACGGTTCTTCAACATGAAAAAATGTCAAAAAATTGTAAAAGGAACACTTATGGTGTCGTTCCGGGCGATTCTGGAGCATGAAAGAAATACAGCAATTGAGTAATAGATATTCAACGCCTATTAGAGTTTGCGTTTAGAAAGATGACGTTGTGCGGCGTTATCTGCTGGGCGGTGCACCCGGACATCCGCTAATCTTTTTGAAGCAAGGTTTACAATTTGGATTTTATTGTTTAGAAATAAAAAATTATAAATTTGTTTTCTTGGTGACGTAAACTAAGTTCCTACTAGCAGAACAAGCTTACAACCTACATTTTGCTGTAAGTTAAAAAATCGAATTTTTATAACTCTTAAAATAGAATGAAGGTGCGTCAGACTTGCAACAACTCGCCGTGCCGCTTGATGCCGTGATCCGTGCCTTATTTAATACTAGAAATGACCAGTTTTATTTAAAATTCCCGTCCAGACTGCAACTGCGCTGCGTGCCGAATAATGTCGCCGCCGCGGCGGGCAACGATCCGCACCAAGACGGTGTGGTGAGTAAAACACACTTGTTTGCGCTCAATTTAATTGTTTGGCCAATGGGTCACTGCGATCCACAGCTTGTCGGTTTTTTGGCATCTGATCAAAGAAAATAAAAACCACTTAATCGTACCTTTATTGAATATGAAGCAAACGCAATAAAAAAGTCATTTTATTTGTTTATGAAAAGCAATAAGGATAGTTTAAGGTAAGTGGTTATAAACAAGATTTATACAAAGAAGTATTTTATTATTTAACAATTAACAAAGCTGAAATTCGTTGTTAGATCCTGTCTAAAAATATGTAAGTAAAACATATGAATACATTTTTAAGTTAATTTTGATAGACAATCTCTTACATAATAGGATATTTTACTTATATTTACAACAGCTTTATGGGTATTTTGCCCGTGTTCATTTTTGAAAACCTACATATAAAAACAATAATAAAAATGTATTTATTCTTTTAACCTACATATTATTATTAAATAAAGAACTCCACACTTTGATAAATAGTTATTAAAATATATTTTCCTGTATTGTTTTGTTTACAACAATTAACCCTGAACCATTAATATCAGTGGCGAATTTACATACTTGTCACAGGTAGGCTATATATTTTTGCCGCCCCTAAACCTTACTTCACTATCTCATATAGACATACAAAAATTTTGAGGAGCTAAAAACACATGTTTTCTAACATCCATAATTAAATTAAATCATTTCGAAATTTATAAAGTAAATCGGACGCCCTCTAAAAATTTGTCGCCCTAGGCATTAGCCTACCCAGCTTGCTGGTAAATCCAACATTGATTGACATTTTATGAATGCCGGGGCACTCGCAGACCCTTGAAACTTGAAGTCCAGTTCGGGGAACATCGACGCTCTTCGATCGACGTACGATTCCGGTGGCTGGGAATGTTATGATGTTCAGGGAAATTATTCATCCAACCTAACCAGTTTAGGCGATAACCAAAATAATTCGAAAACGGTCTGCGATAGGTGATCTCAATAAGCTCTAAGAAAAGACCTTTAGCTAGTGTAAAAATCCGCATCGCCAGAGTGGATAATACCAACGGATGCAAAATCTTGCTTTGCAAGTAATTTATAAACAATAAGGGGATTTAATCCCTTATTTTTTGAAACAATTAAATTAAAGATATACCACTGATCTAAACACTGTAGGGAACTTAATTTTTTTGTTTTTCGTTACATGGTTTACGTACTTCCTTGACTAAAAGTTTGGTTTATGTTGTAATGTAAAATATTGAACAAGTTAAAAGTTAGGAGAAGAGGTCTTGACTTTAGACACGCACTGATTTTAAGATAATGCAAAATTCGTAAAGCAAACAATAAAAGACTTAGTAATCTATGTTTAAGTACAGGTTTAAAATGGAATATTAGGTTAGGTTATAGTAAAATAAAATTATCTTTTTTTTATACATTTTAGCTGAACTAAAAAATAAATTTGCCTGGTTAAAAAATAAAAAAATTGTATATTAAATTACAAGTGTAGGAACTGTCAAACTTAACACAAGTGCGAATACAAAAGATGCTTGATGCGTTTGTACCAGCAGAGTGAACTCTACGGAAGTGAGTTTGTTGAGTCGCAGCGAATGACGAGGAAGCCGAGAATAATCAAACCGACTTCCGTAGAGTTTACTCTGGTGGGACGAACACATCAAGCATCTCTATATGATAAGCCAAGTACCCTTGTCTGTGGCAAACAGAGATCTTGTATGACCTATGTAATTTAATACCCGTTGTGGCAAATAGCCACGAAAGTAGTTCTTGTTGGTCCTCATGATCATTTCACAGAGGATACACTGCGGCAGTGGTCTCTGGTATTTAGGTCAGAGCTTATGCTCTTGTAACAGCTTAACATACAGTGAGAATATTGTTGCACGGGCCGTCAGTCGAGTGCGACAAACCACCTAGTGTAAGAAAGTCATTTTTACACAAGTAATGTACACTATTGGTCCTACGACCACAAATTATTTACCAAAAGAAAAGGTTGTTTGTCTTTACAGAGCAAAAAGAAAACAATTAATAACTTTGCAACACCAGGGTATTATAAACTTTTTCTCACACGGTATATTGTACTGTTTGACAATATTTTTAAACAAAAAATCACCCTAGTTGCTGTGTATAACTTTGATCATTTTAGAATTTAAAAAGGTCCTTACTTAAAACATATTGCATGGGTTTTTCAATGTAATTTAAATTATTAACCAAAATTATTTTTAATAACAATATGACAGCGATGACAACACTAGTGTTGTAAAGTTTTTGCAACACTATTGTGGATCTAAAGCATTTTCTATGCATGAAAACACTGTGCTCAGTGGCGCAACTATCCTTAGGTTTTTGAGGGGGCTTAAGGCCCTGTTTATAGAGTATATTTCCGAAAAACACTAGTTTACTTTAAATGTTATGTCATAATAAAATAAATTTTGGGGGTATCGCCGTCTCAGGAGGATATGCCCCCTAGCCCCCACCTAATTGCGCCTATGACTGTGCTATTTGCTGTTTTTACAAGTGGTCGTATTGCTTACTTTTAAAGGCATTTATACTTAATAATTTAAAAATATATACATTTGGGTACAATTAATTTTTGTTTAAATCAAATACGTAAGGGCTCTTAAATAATTTAAATCATTGATTATACGAGTATTACGTGTACGTATATTTCCAATACTGCATTATTAATGTCGATTTTTTAATTTTGCTAAAATTCTTGTTCATGTTTCAAACAATACAAATGACAATGAGTAGGTAGGTATACGTTACATCTACATGTCTATTATGATAATTAACCGTTGTTATAGGATATTGATGACATGCTTACAATAGAATGAGACAAACATAAATAGTATTAACAAGATAGATCCGAATGAAATAATAAAGGATACAGGGATTATTATTAAGAATGATAATTAATTCCTTTTATTTAACCCCTAAGTAGGATCGTGCCTTTTTATAACGTAAGTAGGCGCGTGGGGTCAAATTGACCCCCAAACGTAAACATCTAATAATTACTTTTTCTTTAATTTTTTTCTTTAACTGCTTATTTATATTTTTAGTTGGGAGCATTTTTTTCTAATGTATAAATAATTAAACAAAAAATTTGCCTGGGAAAAAAGATACTCGTATAATAACATTTAAATGTAATTTTAACTGAGGTCACTGTCATTATTTTTTTAACAGTTGATTATGGGACGGCAATACGTGAAAGGCAACAAACTAAATTTTGTTATTTATTAGTATACTTTACACTTTGCCTAAGTTAAGATAAATTAATTGAAATAAATTAAATTAGCCTCAAAATGGTTATCCGAGCTAGGCCTTTATAAACTAAATTAAAAAAAAATGTATAATCTTTCTTACTACATTCATTTCTAACAAAATTTTTACATTTTGCCTAGAAAACATAAAATAGAACTAAAAAAACGTAATTCTTCTTGAGAAAAAAATACTTAAAATATTTATAATACCAAATGGAGTGGGAGTTTATTCTGAATCTGTTCCTTCTTGTTATCTTAGAGCTAGGTACTGCTCACAAATTGTTTTCATATAATATTTGCACATTATGGCTGTTTGTATTTTACACAAAAGTTTGATGTCTTATTGTTTTTTATCAGGGACAAATAATACATCTGTTCCGACTCCCTGAGCCTCCCGAAACTGTAACGTTAGAAAGTGCGTGGGGTCAAATTGACCCCCACGTGCAAACAACGTGAATTTTTGAATTAACAATGTTTTTGGTGTTTTTCTGTTATTAGAATATCCCTAACGATTCTTTAGGAAGGTACCTAGAGATTTTTTCTAACTGTAAAAAATCCCAAGGTTATTACAAAAATGACAATGCTGGGGGCCAATTTAACCCCCGCGCGCCTACTTACGGATTTATTGCGTATTAAATTAATTATTTTATCAATTATGCATTTTTGTGTTATCAGAGAGTGGTATAAAACTTTTATTAAATGGATTTTTTTCATTACTTATTGTTATTAAATATTCTATAATTTTAAAAGGTATAAAACGCCAGGTTTCGTCACGTCCCCCAACCAATAGAATAAGCCTAGTTACAGGTCATACAATAGAGTAATCGCCAAAGAGTTTGATACATATATTTAAAAAAAATGTATTTGTTAAATTATTAAAATACTTTCTCGGCAATCACCCCTGCTTATTAAGTAACCTAAAATTTAATATTAACATTTGGCTTAAGGGCGTCGGTTGGGGATATAATTAATAAACAATAAATTAAAATATTTACAGGTAAGTTGGTTTAAAACCCAAAAAAGGTATTTAAAAATGGTGTTTGGAGTATCTGAGCTACAGGGCGATTTTAAAAATTTTGCAATTTCAGGTACCTTTTGTATATCAGGTAGCTAATAACGTATCAAAAAGGTAAAAACTGACTTTTATATAACCTTTTATGTAGAATTTAGTGGCGTAGTCAGAATTTTTCCAAATATTCCGATTTTAAAAATATTGACCAATGATGGTTTTTTTTTAATGAAGCACCCGTAGATTTGTCAAAAAATAAATTTGTCTTTTTACAAGCTTTTAAAAATATATCACTGTGGGTTTATTTTTATAAACAATGACCAAATTCCCAATATTAATAATTTACATTCACAATTTTGCAGTAGGCCATGCAAACAAATTAGTTATTAGTTTTTTTTATTGTAGTGGTGCTTACGTTATGAATTTTAAAACTGTATTTTGCTATTTTATTTTAATATTTTTTTTCTTTTGTTACGTAAATCTGGTATGTAACAATTACACGAGCAACATTATTAATTGGTAAATAGTTTTTATTAAATAATGTTTTTAATTTATTGTTAGCATAATATATTAGTTTATTCTTGATTCAGAAAAACATAAAACAAAAAATTCACTTTCAATAAAATAAATGTGTTGCATTGAATAAAAATGTCTGTAAATAAATTAAATTAATAGGTGTTATTTGAATAAGAAAATAAACAAAATAGAATACGCTAACAATAAAGAATTTTTTTTTAATAAAATTCATTAAATAATTAAAATATCTGTTTAAGAAAGTGCTACCTACCTAGATTTATATAAAAGAATAAACATTAATAGGTATAAACTTTAAATTCAATTTTAAAAGTCGTGGCGTAAGCACCACTACAGTAATTAAGTCAATAAAAAAACGGAAAAAAAATTGAAATAAAAATATGAAAATTGGAAATTTTGTCGTTAGTTATAAAAATAAACCTATGGTGTAATATATTTTTTAAAGCGTGTGTGTGCCAAATATATAGGATGTTCCATTTCAAATAAACCCACCATTGGTCAATAATTCAAAAACAATAATATTTGGAAAAATATCTGACTACGCCACTGCATTCAACAAATAAAATTACATAAGAATCAGTTTTTACCTTTTTAATACGTTGTCAGCCAACTGAGATACAAGAGGTACCTGAAAATGTAAAATTTTCAAAATCGCCCTGTAGCTCAGAAACTAAAATGGCTATGATGGCTTTGGTAATGGCATCTTTCGTTTTACAAAAAATGGCCCGGGTCGCAAAATCCACAAGGCCATAGTAGAAAATACTATTTTAATTAAATAATATTAAACATTACCAGTTTGGTAAAGCAGCTCTAACCTTATATTTTAAATAAACTTAAGTCACGCACCTAATAATTTAAACTCTTGCTGACACACAAATGATATTGCAAATTTTATACCAAATATATTTGCAACATATGTAAGTAGACTGTAAGACAAATAACAAACACGTTAGTGATGTGATCTATCTTGTTTCGAATTTTAAATTACCATATAGCTCTTAGAAAAACAGAAGTACACGCTGAGAGTACTCTCCAAATCCCATTTCATTCATTTTCTTATTTTAAATGTGAAAGAAAATAATAAAATCATAAAAAATTTAATCAGTTTTTCACTTTATAGTTAGAAAACTAATTTTAAAAAGAAATTAAAATTTCTGAACGTCGGCCACAAATTTAATTCTAAACAACTTTTTCAAATAATTTTTTGGATATCAAGTCAACTAACCTCACTTTCAATTATTTTTATTTAATTTTTATTAATTGTCTTTCCATTCGATAAGCAGAGGTGATTGTCAAAAAAAGTATTTTATTAATTTTAAAAATTCTATAGTGTCCAACTCTTTGACGTTTACTATATAACAATCAAAATATTTAGTTATAGTTCTAAACAATAATTATATTTTTACTTGATTAGCTAAAGTACATAACACATAGGCAATGTGAGGAAAAAAGACAGTCTAACGTTAATACCGGCATGTAAACATTTCAAATATGATTATTCGGGTACATCCTCTGTTGTTGCTTAACTGGCATATACCTTTAGCTATCGCTTTTACAGTATATTTAACCGAATGTTTTAAACCACGAACGCATGTATAGTCTTTTGTTTAACGTGCCAGCTATGCCACAGCCGATTACAGCTTTAATTTTTAGCTTTGCTTTTATAACTAAAAAAAATAGGTACATAAATTAGTCCGTAGCAAATTCACATATCCCACTAGTATTGTTATCACTTTTTTAAATAAGTATTTGTTGTTGTTGTATTTAAATGCAAATAAAAAATAACGAAGCCTTATTTTTAAAAGAAAAAGTGTTTTAAATACTTCTTCAAAGGTCTGGCCACACATAACCACAACAAACACGCAGTGTAGCCGTGCGTCTCGCTTTTAAAATGTAGAGGAAGGCGGGGCAATTTATTATTAAGCTTACAACTTTGAAATATCCTAATAAAAAGTTCCGAAAATATGTTTTACCAAATCAAGCTTTTTCTTTAACCTAAGGTCTAAGACCAGTGCTGTTTACTCAACAAAATAAAGGAAAAAAATTTACATAATATTTTTGTTAAACTAGATTAAAATGCCCTATAAGCCGTCCTTGTAGCAACTTCTATCATTAGATTAAGAATTTCGTAAAAAAACATACATATTATAATCAAGGTCACAGACAAAAAATGTGCTGGAATGATTGAGTAGCAAAATTTAGAAAACATATTCAGAAACTTCTTGAAAAACCTGCAGGAAAAAAATTGTGGGACATGTATAGGTCTGTAATACAACACTTTAAATTATACCTGATCATATAATTAATAGAGCCTGATAAAAAGATAATAACACATTTTTTCTACACCGAAAGTTTATTTAAAGTAAAGAAAAATAAGGAGAAAAAGCTGTTTCAGGTAAAGAAAAACAGCTTTTTTTTTTAATTTAAGGGATCATACTTCTTGTCTATGCCATAGACTCTTTTTGAAATTGTGCATTGGCAGATAGTTAAGGTGTAGCTAATACAATTGTATTTAAGGGTAACCCACTTTAATGGAATTTTTAAAATTTAGTTTAATGGGAAATTAGATGTTTTGGTATAACATGTTAGCAACGTATCAAAGTGCCTCATACAAGAGGCAGAATTTCGTTTTTTTTTTATTTAAGAGGTCATATTTCTATCATCTTCCAACTGAAATATTTTTTCTTCTACTATGATTACATTATTTTATATGACAATAGACAAAAGACAAAAATTATATATTTTTATTTAGGGGGATAAAAAGTGCTTTTGATTTTTTCGAATAAATCTGCCCCACTTTTCCCGACCATTGTTAATTCGGGTCCGGTGGGACATGGGTGCCGTTATGTGTGGCCAGACCTTAATGGTCTACAAACATACAATTAAGTAATTTTTTTCCCAAATTAAACAATATACAAACAAACAATCAGGAACATAAAAGCTGTATTTTAATTAAAAGTATAAAAGTTTTACAAAGTTTACGCAGTCTGTGACGTACCGTTCTTTTTTGTTAGAAGCAATCCTTCAGTTGTCGTTCGGACTTAATAAATGCAATTAAGCTAGTGATAAATTATGCCCTTAATGCCATAAACTATTTTGCAAATGTTTAACAAAATTGGGTAAAGGATATTAAAAATATTTAAAAAAATAGTTAAACATCCTGTAGCTTAAAAAGAAATATTCGAACTCATTACATGTTTATATTATACAACGTTTAACTTTTTATTTTTTGATATCAAATCTGCCTCTAAAGTTTTTTAAACATTCTGTAACATCCTGTATTTTATTTTTTATGAAAAATTAAGCGACTTGGCAACGTTGCAGTTGCAAATTTAGAACATAATGACATTTAATAATGAAGTTTTGCTTTCTGTGGGTGCAGTTAATATTCAATTTTTTAAAGAATTTTTATGATTTATGGGCTGAATGTAATAAAAAATAAGAAATAGTTAGTCTACAACTAGTGTTAAGCGTTTAAGTGGTTGCTATCACGGATTTCGTTAAAAATTCAACAATGAAGCAAACCGTGCGAAGTCAGTTTTGGTTTATCTGCAGTTCAATTCTAAATATCGAATAACTTACGCTTTATGGCTATAATAAAAGTTTATCGAAACACTGACTATTATCCTGCTTTGTGTTATTTAGGTTGTCAGACAATGATGCATAATATTTTTCGTGAAATTTAATAACTAATCAGGAAATTTATGTAAATATTCTGTGCCAAATTTAATCTAGATTCCCATTTTTATCAGCTGTTTGACCAAATTGGAACACTGTGCTCCTTAATTTGAATTCCCAATAGGTGACTATTTAATACCAACATGTTAAGTTTGTCATATAACGTCAAATTTGTCAGCTTAACACAAAAAAGCAAAACAATTGAATTATCCCGATAATAAAGTGGTAAACCACTACTTTAGTCACGTCTTTTTTTTTAAATTTAAATGTTTATTTTAGCAATGTAATAAAACTTAATATTTAGTTTTCAAAGAAATAATCCATAAAATAAAAGGCACGCCATAAATTCGAAAACACCAATCAGAGGAAATAACGTAATGAGTAAATAAAGTGCGTTTAATATTACAAATCATAAATTGTTATTTTACAGAATCTTAAAGCAAACACCTACTAGAGGTAGCTTTGCCGCTTTGCATGCCAACAAATTTTGTAAAATTAAACGCACGCCTGTCTATATAAACAGCAATGTCATAATAAAATGTAGGTATGAGCGGGTATTTAAAACTTTGATGTAAAATCGTATCTTTTCCTATTAAACCATTATTTTAAGTACATACTTCGGAAAATCATAAAACAGTTTTTTTTAAACTATCATCATGCCTATAATTTCTCTAAGAGCCAGTGCATGGAGGACCATCTAAATTTACCAAAGCTTATATTATGCAGAGCTAAAGTTAAAATTACAAAGTTTTTAAACACTTTACGACTTTCTAAGCACACAGAGTCACTTTCATAACTTTACTTTTTAGGTACTTACTAATGGTAAACAAAAGAAAACATTTAAATATTTCGTTTTTTAACCTTTAATTCTCCTTGTTTGTTCGTTATATTGTCCTAAAAGAAGAAGTATTTAAATTTTTGTTTTTATAATGCAACAATCGGTTTAAAGAAAATCTATTTTTATAACAAAAGCAATGGCATAAAATTAAAAATTAAAACTAAAACAAAAATCTAGTGGTTGTGACTACTTGTTATTAAAATGTTCATTTACGTTGTAAATTTGTTTTGTTAAATAACCTTATTATGTTTGTCATTTTTAATATTTAGTGTGTTTTTTGAAATGAGGGGAGAGTAGGACCAAACTTAAGATGGTTGTAGCTTGCATTGGTACATTTAAAGACATATCGCTACTTTGGAAGAAGACCGGCAAAAGTCAAATTTTTTTAATTCTCAGGTAACTCGTACGGCCGGAGGCTAGATGACGCTTATAACAGTCTTGAAATTTCGGAACTTGTTTCACCGTTTGGCAAGACTGTTACAAGTTAAATATAACTGAGTTGATTTAAGGGGTTGTACGACAATAACCCAAAATAAAGTTAACTACAGGTATATCATAATCCAGGCTAAAACAGCTTAATGCTATAATTTTTTATTACCAAGATGTTTCAATAACAATTTTATTAAAACTTTTAAAAGGCATTTTCTCAAAACTTCGTTTTTGTTGTGCCGGTCTTCTTCCATAGTAGAGATATGTTTATAAAAAAAGTTCTATTTTGACCTCGAAAAACTTAAAATATCCTGTGGTTAGTAAATTGCTTAAAAAAATAATTTGAATTACCTTTCTTTCCAAGGCTACTAATATAGAATCTTACTGTTAACGAATTACCGTAGTCCTATTAAACTTTTATTTTAGATGTTCGCATAAATTTTCCTATGCGCAGGCTGTATCGATTTTAATCTGTTATATATTATATTAAAATCTGTTCCTATAAAATTAACGCCTAATTTAAAGTTTTAACTTATTTTTAAACGATAAATTACTAATTTTCTATTATGCTTCTCATTTCAATAAATCCATATTTATGATATATGTGTAGAATTTATTAAATGAATTTCGCTTTTAAAAAGATTTTCAAGTATCGAGGCCCTCATGGGAAATTTGTATTTGTCAATTAAATTATAGTCAATATTTAACAAGTAATGTAACACATTTGCACAATTCTACCTTGCTTAATGTTAATAGAGCAAAATATCTGCTGCCTCAATTAGTGGCGGAATTAATAATTTCGATTGAAGGTAAATGTATGAGAGAGGTGTTTATTTAAAAAGGATGCCCAGATAGAAATATATTAAGAAAAGAAAAAAACATATGAAATAAAATATTTATAACTAAAATTCTAAACGTAATAAACTATACCTCTATGTGAGCCCAAAAATATATTTCATAAGAATTTCCTTTACTATTATTCACTTTTTGTGCAAAAAATAAAAATAATGACTATAGTCAATGTCAAAATTATTTTTTATTCAATTTTACTATTTTATTACGTTTTGTTTTAGTTCTTGGAGTATGGTTAACTTCCAAATTTTTTATTACTTTGGTAATTTTGATACGTAGCCCTTAAAAAACAAAAACCGTTGATAAGGTAAATCCTTTTACATCAAGAACAAAGTTTAAACATAAAAAAATTAACAAGTGGACATATTTTCTTCTAATATAAACTAGTAATATACTTTAAAAAATTACTATTGGATTTTTCTTAGTTTAATTACTAGAAAAATAATTTTTAAGCAGTATCGATATGTCTTATTTTAATTGACCTTTATACTTTTCTACTAATTCTTTACGAAGCTCTGTATAATTTTAGAACGATTTTAAATGTAAATCAATAAACATGGTAAAAGGGATTTTAAGATTGTCATACAACGATTTATGATAGAATGTGGACATTGGACATATCCGTTTTTAAATGAACACTCTTTAAAAAAAGTATATCTATTTTTATTACCTAATTTTTTTGAAATATTAATATTTGGCGACAAAATAATAATATTTTTGGAAATTGGTAACTAGCAAAAGATATTACTAATTAATAAAAAAATAGTAATTAGTGACAAAATTAAAGTATTTTTTAAATAAATTAATATTTAGCAAAAAACATTACTAATAGAAAAAAATAGTAATAATAATAATAGCGCTAATTACTATTTTTTACAACAGTTAATTACATTTTCTTACTTGTTACTAAATATTTATATAATTTAATAAACTTATAACATAATTAAAATCATTAATGAAAAAATTGATACTGCCGATCACTGCAGGTTAGTATAGTACGGTGATCGGCTAACCTATTTTATTCTTTTGAAAAATTAGTAATTAGCCAACATATATCACTTTTTTTTAATTTGTAATATTTCGTCACTAATTATTATTTTTTTAACTAGTAATATTTTTTTGCTTTATTACTCATTTTTTAAAAATACTAGTAATGAGTCAAATCAGTCTCTAATGATAGCTTTAAAATTATTGAAAAATTATAATTGATATACTTACTAAAATGTAAAAAAAACAATTAAGGCACTTTTTGGGCAATCACTTCTGCTTATCGAGTAACCTAAAATACAGAAATGACGTCTGGCTAATGGGCGTCGGTTGGGGAGATAATTATAAGAAATTAAATTAAAATATCAAAAAATAAAATTTCCCATGAATTTGGGAATCTTATTTTTGTAAATAAGTTTTTACTATAAAGTGACAAACTGAATTTGATTTATTATGATTTTTGTATTTGCTAACATATTTAAAACAAGAAAATTAAAAATATTAAATTTGGCAAGTAGTCTATGTGTGTACACCCGTTTTTTCCAATAGTTGTGTGAATATATTACAAATTAAATGTAGTTAGACATGACAAAAGACCATTTTTATTAACTCTTAATAAACATTTACAGTTTTGTCAAACGGTTCTTATTTCTAAGTCTGGAACGGCTGGGCCGATTTTTAAAACATATATGCATTGAGTAGAGAATTAAAAGGCCTTTAAAACGAGGTACTATATGCCCACCCTTTCTATCAAAAAAAAAAATTGGTAGTCTGAAAAGTCGGTTTACTGACGATAGTTAAACATGACAACGACATAAGATAATACTGATGAAATGGCTTTCAATTATCGTTGCCATAAACAATTGACACCACATTCACTTTTCACTGCACTTTATACTTGACGAAAACATGTAAATGTATTATTCTATAGCAGCTGTCCACGCGGACCGCTCACTCAAGTAGGAGAGAAACAGATGTTTAACGCTGCCGAACGCGAGAGGCCGATTGTGCCTCTTTGTCACTCGTTTCGCGCTCTCGCTAGCACTTCAAGCCTTAAATGGAACGCCTCAGAGCGAGGTAACGCCGCATGAGTCATGTTTTTTGGTGCGTGCAGCCGGCTCCGTCGAATTATAAGATGTTGTAACGTCAAAAAGTTGCTAGTGCCACCTTTGCACTTGACCAAGTGACAGAAATTATTTTTATGTCAAAGATTAAATTAAGTGAAACCTTATTACCCAAATTGTACGCGACTTTAATATCTTGTCACATTTAAAAGGTAAAGTGAGGGGAACTATTTTAATATCCTCAATATACTTGAAACAAAATTACCCCTTTTTACATAATTTTGTTTATTTATTTCGGTATACAACTTTTTATATTTCTACCAATAGAATTTAATAAGCAGAATATCAAAACATACTTTTAAACTAAAGGCAAACATTAAAAAAAAAAGTTACAAAAAGAAAATAAAGTGGTATTCTAGTAGTTGGGACTTCCCATCAATTAATCCAACATATTTTTGATGATATGTGACAAAATTAATAACTTATCAAAATTTAAAAGTTTAAATTAAGTAAGGTAATTTAATAAAGTACACCGTACTTTTATACATTAAGGTTGTCTTATTTAAATGTTACTTTTGCATAAATATTCCGAGGTGCAGACGGTATTGATTTTAAGTAATAATTAAATATTAAAATATGTACTGGTAAAATTTAAGCCCAGAAATGCATTGGTTTTAAATAATAAATTACATGCTGATTTCCTACAATGCTGCGCTTAAAGAATATTTCTATATTTAAGGTGTGCTTGTGGAATTTCTTAAATGTTTGCAGCTGGTGACAAGATACTACAAGTTTCGAAAACTAAAACGTAGTTTGTTTCTAAAAATGTTATGTAATAAAATATTTATAATAAGTATTTAAAATAATTTTTGACATACAGTGTGTCTACGTAAGTTGGCGTCATATAGGAAACTTTTTATATTTAAGTTTAGAAAAACAGGTTATTCTTCATTAAAGGTTCTGCATAATCTAAAACATAAATTGCAACCATCAAATAGCAAATTGTATTGGTCGTCTACAAGGCTTGGTTAAAAATATAATTTTTATTTAGGAGTGAAGTACTGGTATTTTTGCTAATATCAAAAATTGGTATAAAGTAAAAACAATAACTAACCAGAACTAACATAAAAACTTATAATTTAACAATTATCGCAGAAAAAAATCGTAAATTATCAAAATTGCATATTTAGAAGTTTTTTTAATTCCTGACATCTTTACAGGTACTAACTTATTATTAAAAATTACATTTTTGGTAAAACCTTATAGATAACTGACACAATTTAATATCTTATGATTACTTCTAAGGTTTTAAACTATGCAGAACTATTTTAAAAAATTTCTTTTTCTTGTAAAATAAATAATAAAAAATTTTCCATATGACGCCAACTTACGTAGACACACTGTATAAAATAATAAAATACCGTCTACAGTAATTTGGCATAATAATAAAATCTTTATATGGTAAATATTCAGGGTGTTTTAGATCATCTAGAAAATCTTTCAGGTTTATAAATAGTACTAATTATTTTTACACCCTGTATAATAGAGACATTATTATAGTATTTTTTAAATGGCGTAAACTAATATTTAAAAAAAAGGTACTAATATACACATTTAAATAATATGACAAGTTTCTATAATTTCTATTCCAAAAGCTTATCTTTACGGAGATATGTGTGCATGTGCCCTTAAAGGACGCCACTAAAAATCGTTTTTTTCTTGAATAACTTTAACAGTACTTGGTATAATGAATTATTTTTTTAATAATAAATATTCTTTAGGACTTCTTTTAATTATATTTTATGTATATTATCATTATTATTAATATAACTAATAATATTATTATATTTTAATAAATATTAGTTAGGACTTTTAAAAGTGCCCTTATAAAACATTTGTACTTACTAGTTTGCTAGTGCGGCTAATCCTTACACTAAAGTTCCAATTATGTTAACACTTTGTATATAAAGAAATATAAAAAGTATTTTGTAACCTAAACCCTTAGCCACAAAAAGGTACTCCTGTTAAATGTTAATTAACTAAAACGTTTTCAACAAAAATAAGTTTTTGTTTAGTAGGGACATCTAAAACATTGGGTTATTTTGTTTTTAATTGAAAATAAAAATTCCTTTACACAATAATAAAAATTATGTTGCAGCATTGTGAAGGGTCTTATAATCTTCAATCGATTATTAAAGCTAGAGAAGATTAGAGGGCGCCTAATTTGAACCGAAACACAAAATTATTAAATGCAACTCCATTTAACCAAAAAGTTGGTTTTTGGGAAAACACTACATTTTATTGATATCGGACAAAAAAACTTTTGTTTAGTCAAGGGCTTAATCTATTTAAAAATATTATTTTTGTTGTTGTTGTGTTTGGGTATGAAAATAATAGGTACTATTGTATAAAAGTTGATCCGCTCCTGGCGTCCTAATAAATGCAAAAGTTTTACAAGGATATTATTTTAAAAGTCTTTACTAATATTCATTATATTAAAAAATTATTACACTATACTAAGGTAAAAGTTACTCAAGAAAGACCAGTTTACAGCGGCATCCTCAAAGGCCACATATCTCTGTGAAAAGGAGCTTTAGAAAAAATTTATTCGAACTTGTCATAATATTTTCATGTTTTCTATATGAATTAGGAAAAATGTCCACATATTTCCGAACACCCTATATCGGTTCAGCCAAGTAAAAAGGTAATAAGACTAGTAAAGCAACAACATAGCGGGACCGATGCACAGTGCGTTAAAAGATAGGGATTTTGGGACAAAAATCGTATAGGTCTTATTGCACTAAAACAGGTCTGTTAATTATATTTGTAGGGTACAATGCTCTGCTAATACTAGAAAGTATTCTTGTAATATAACTTTAGATTTAAAACATTATTACACATATTATACATAAAAGTTGTTATAAAAATAATAATTTTTGCATTGTTGTCCTCATATCAACGCACTTTGTGGTGTGTCACCTTGTTTAAATGCCAAAATTTTTATTTAATCTTTACCTGTTGGTGTTCTACAAGCGTTAGACTGTCTCTTTTCCACGCATTACTGGTGAACCTTTAGACTTGGCTGATGCTGTATACACTTTGTACTGTATTTTAAAAATAAAACTTTTTTGTTATAATGAAATTTAAACCTAGTTAACACTAAAAAAATTTAATTTAGTTGCTTAATAATAATAATTAATTATTTTATTATTTATGCGCTAATACCCTAATTAAAGAAATTTTTGATAAAGGGTAAAATGACAAAACACTTAAATATATCACTAATACTATTTTCCACAAATTTCAGTTTTATTTTAAATCTAAACCAATTGAATTTAATAGCATGAAAGTGGAAAGCGGGCTTAAACCCTGGGCTAAATGACAATTTCTTTACATTGTACGCAATGGGGCGCATTTCCATAAACTCCCCTATTCTAATTAATGAAATACAAATTGAATATTTCGTATGCGTTTAGATTTTCCCAGTTAATGTTATTTTCAAAGGCTATGGCATAAATATAATTTTTTCATGAACAGTTTTATTTTGTTAGGCAAATCACTAAATTATAGGGATGCTGTGACGGCCAACATGAGTAATAATTAAACTAGTTAAGTTAATAAAACAGTTGATATACAGGGTGTTTCTAAACAAATGCAAACAATTTTAAAGGTGATTCCTTGTTTAAAATAAAGGGTAGTTTGCTTTATACACAAGGGGTCAAAACCCAACCGTAAGGGTTCTACATATTAAACTGAAAAAAAAATTGTATTGCAATTAAACTAGCAAGTAATGATACATAAAGACATTTTACAAATGCCTTATATAGGTAACAGTAGGTAAATAGTTTCTAAATAGAGAAATCTAACCTAATTTATATTTTTAATGGTCATTGCGTAAGTGTTTTTTTAAATTTAATTAGCAAAAACGAGAAGATTAGTCTATTGCCACCACTTTTATCAATTCTAAAAAAATACAAAAAATAATTAGAAAAGATATGTTTATTTTAGTAATATTTTCGTAGAATTTCTATATTTTAGCGCTTTTTGTTTTTAGATAAAATATTAAAACTGTTTTTTTGTAATTTTTTAACCGCGATATCACCCTTATAGTTGATTTTTCGTCCTATGTTTATAAAGCAAACTAAACTTTATTTTAAACAAAAAACTACCTCCTTAAATGTAGTGAATTTGTTTAGAAACATCCTGTATATGTTTACTAATTCAGTTAAATTGGGCCTAAAATGCAAGAGTCATTATTTTATACAATTAAAGCAGGAAATATTTCTTTTTAATTTCAGTGCCCAATAAGGGTACCTAAAACCTACGTACCAAGATATCATGAATGCCTTGATAAAATTAAAAATTTATTTTTACACCTAAAAATTTTAAAAGTTTTGAAGAAATAAAAACCATTGCTGGCAGCAGGTTGTTTAAGCCTGTAAAAGTGAAATCGTTCATTATGTAAACCCATTTCTTAAAATTATATAAAACATGGTATTAGTTGTGGGAGATGCCATTTTTCAAGTACGAAAACAATATAGGTAAGATAATAACTGAAAGGGGAGAAATATACAGTATATCCACGGATGGACTTTACAATAGGACAAATGGATCAAACATTTTAATGTCAAAAGTCTTGTAGGGCAACTGCTTTTGCTTCTTAAAAAAACACATATTTATTTTAAGGGGTTTAAAAACAACAAAAATGTGAAAATGGACCAGGACAAAACTGCCTTTATTTTTAATAATTTAGCAAAATGTCAATTAAAAAAGTTTATAGAATTAAATGAGGATCCGATATCTAAAATTTCACATTTCTTTTTTGATATTATAAAAATATTTAATATGTTTTACACTTATTTTACGTAATTTTTGGTTTCACATTTTTGTATATAAATTTATTTGACAAATTTTGACATTAAATATTGTGTTGTATTAAAACAAGGTAAATTACGTTTAAAAGGTGCAAAACATATTTTTATTAAACAAAATAAGACACCTAAAAAAAATTGGTTAATTTTACGTAAAATTTCAGCTAAACCTCAATCAATTTCATAAACGTTTTTCACTTAACATTTTGTGGAATTATTAAAAATAAAAGCAGTTTTGTATTAGCCCATTTCCATATTTTTTTAGTTTTTCGAGTTTCTATACAAAATAAAACAAATTTCTTATCGTAAATCTTGTTTTTTCTAAGAAGCAAAAAGTATTTGCCATACACGATTTTATTGAATACTAGCTATGATTCTTAGCTTTGCTCGGGAGTTGATATGAGACCCAAATAACCGTTGTTCTGAATGAAGTTCAAATTCTCGACAACAGATGGCGCCACTACACCTAATTTCCAAGTTGAAGGGTTGGAAGAGTCCTTATATCTTTAAAAATACGCCCTTTAGGGTAAAACGGGAACTTTCTTGTTCGAGGGGGGATAAAGGGCTATCACATTATATAAGACTCGTTATCGTATCGGGACTTCTTTTCAAGTTTTATCGGCACGCACATTTTATCAACTTAGTTTTATTATATACTAGCTATGATTCCCGGCTTCGCTTGGGAGTTGATATGAGACCCAAATAACCGTTGTTCTGAATGAAGTTCAAATACTCGACAACAGATGGCGCCACTACACTTAATTTCCAAGTTGAAGGGTTGGAAGAGTCCTTATATCTTTAAAAATACGACCTTTAGGGTAAACCGGAAACTTTGTTGTTCGAGGGGGGATAAAGGGCTATCACACTATATAAGTCCCTTTATCGTATCGAGACTCCTTTTCAAGTTTTATCGGCACGCACATTTTATCAACTTAGTTTTATTATATATAATGATAATGATTTAAATTTTTGTGTTATTAGTCCAATTGTAACGTATATCCGTGAACATACTGTATATAGGTCTCAAAATATGTTAAATACAGTGCGATTAATCTGTGGTCAAAGCATTTTTAAGAAAGGAAAGAAATAATGCGTATGTGATGATAAAAATGTAACGAACAAAGAAACTTGTAGCAATAGGTGGTCACTTAATCGTACAGTCAGGAAATTTACATACCGGTAGGTATCGAAAACAAACCGCCGACCACAGCCCAATTATACACTGAATCCCTTACACCCACTTGCTATGTACTTTCCTAAAAATCACCGCTGCCACGAGCCTGTATATTTAAACAGAACGAAATCAGGGGCTCCTGGCTTATCCCGCTTTCGTCTACCGTCCTCCGTGTCGTATAGATCCTACCTCGAATATTTCCTATGCTTTTAATTTCCTATGGTCGGCCGGTTGGTTTTCACACCTGTATAAATGTAGGTATTTATACAAAATGTGCTTGATAAAAAGATTCTCCTTTAAATTACATTGCGTGCGTATTAATAACTTGTTTCGCTGAATGAAATAATTGGCGCACATTTAAACAAATATTTACAAAATTTTCCAAATTTCTAAAGAAATTTTAGAAATTTTAAACTAATTATTAGTTATTTGCAAAATGTTTTGCCAAACATAAACTTTTATCTGATGTCTAGTCTTTTAAACCTGGGTGTTTTGTGTAAAAAAGTATGTAGGTATGTCGGAAGTTTTTGGTATTTATTATAGCGTTTACATTTACAGTCGTGGGCCAACTAGTTTAAATTAATATTTAATATTATTAAAAGTGTGTTAAATAATGATGCATGGCTATTTAGTTCAGGTGTAATTTTTTTAGCAACAATTAAACTCAATTTTTCTAATTATTGATGATATATTACTAAAACATTTTTTCGCTTAAGATGACAAGTACACTGCATATAATTTTTATATAAAATAAAGCCCTAATAATACATATAAAAAAACAAATTTATAATTAGGTACAAAAGTACTTTTTTAAATACACGTCATACCGGTTCGATACGTTAAAATTAACTTTTAATTTGTACTAGCTAGAGGTAAGACAAAGAATGCCGTCATGTAAACAGTCTGAAATAGATGACACATTTAATGCATTAAAAATTTTAAAGTGGTAGGACGTGCATATGACTTAATTTAAATTAAATTTTAAAACTTATATACAACTAAATGACCCAAACGTTTTACACAATGACACACATTTTATGTTATAAAACATTAAATTAATAAATAATTTCTATAATTTTAAATATAAAAAAACCGCATAATATAATTTAATAGAAAAAGAAAGTAAAAAGTTTTGTATAAAGAAGAAATAAAAATAATAGGGACGTTACAAGGGCATTAAAAATCACAAAACATGTTGTTAATAAGTACAATAACTTAGAATGTACAGATACGTACTCGTATTCTTAAATAAGGGTTTTTATTAACCTATTTTTCAGAAAGTTGTAGCAACTCCGATTTAGACGAAATTCGGTATATATGTAGGTTTTTGGGGCGCTGATGATACACTGAGAGAAATTTCTAGCAACCATAATTAAAGTTTTAATAATCATAACTAAATTATCTCAGTTAAATAGGGGACAGATAAGATCAGTTAATGTCATAATTAAAGTTGACTTTCTACTTCCAAATTAGTTACTATAACTAAGTCGGCTTAATAACCGAAAAATATCTGATATGTTAGCGACCATTATTTGGCATTGGTAGTGTGGTTATTAAAGTCGTCTAGTTACCGCTGTTAGTCCATGACATTATGGTAATTAAGTCATTTACTTTTTACTGCTCAATGGACTTAGTTGTGACTGATATTCAATCTTATTATCAGTATTACTATATCAATATTATGGTAATACCTAAGCTTTAATTAAAGTAGCAAAAAATGTAGCTTGCTGGAATATACAGGGTGTCCGGAAAGGTGAGGTCAAAAATGATAGGGGTGGTAGAGTGAGCCAAAATAATGTTAGTACTTCATATAAAAAAGAAGTTCTATCGCGCTTCCTTAGGGAGTTATGAGGTTTAAAGTTAGAATATAAAAAATAGTATTTCATTAATAACTTTTGAACGGTTGCCACAATAATAATGATATTTAGGCATTTAAATTAACTCGTACCAATGCTTTTTCCATAGGCAAATGATGCGCCGTAAGTCATAATTATACAGGGTGAGACGAATTTTTTCGTTTATTTAATGCATTTCTTACAGAGGTAAAAAAATTACATTTTGGTTTGACCGTATAATTTCTCTATCAGTTTTGTACAAAAAAGGTATACTTTATTTAAATTGATACCGTGAACCGTTTTTCATATAAACGCATTTTAAATCCAGACATACCCCCATTTTGTATGTAATAAAAAATCAATTTTTGAGAAAATTATTAAAATATGGTAAAATTTTTAAAAAACAGTCTTTATTTGTGTTATAAAGTTTCAAAGGCCTTTAAACACCATTTTTAACCACATTTTAATATTTTCCTCAAAAAATGGATTTTTTTGTTATATACAAAATAGGGGTATGTCTGGTTTTAAAATGCGATTTTATGAAGAATGGTCCAAGATATCGATTTACATAAGGTATACCTTTTTTGTACAAAAATGATGAAGGAATTAAACGGTCAAACCAAAATGTCAAATTTTTAATCTCTGTAAAATATGCATATAATAAACGAAAAAATTCGTCTTACCCTGTATAATTATGAATTGCTGCGCTATTATTTGCCTTTGGAAAAAACAGTGGTATGAGTTTATTTAAATGCCCAAATATAATTATTATTGGGGCAACCGTTTAAAAGTTATAAATGAAATACATTTTTATTATAACTTTAAACGTCAAAAATTCCCTAAGAAAGCGCGATAGAACTTTTTATATGAAGTACTAACATTATTTTGGCTCATCTATTACTTCTACCATTTTTGACCTTACCTTTCGAGACACCCTGTATAAGCCTTAGTTATTGTAGTATATGGTTAGTTCCTGTAGCAAATTAAATTTATAAAATATATATGGTCAAGGGAGTATATGGAGGAGTATTAGGAATTAAAATCTATAAATTTGTATGTATATGTATGTATTACGAGATAAGTGTGATAAGTGGATGAGGTAGGTTTTTTTGGCTTATTATTTTTACCAACGCCATTTGACTGATAAACGAGTAAAAAATATATATTTTTTTAAACCAAATATTTTATTCCGTTTTTTTATGTTTGTGGTTTGTTTTAGCGTTGTGCAGTTTAATAATGGCCAACAAACGTACTTTAACGGAATGGGGCTTTAATCAAAGTGCTTTAAAAGCTTTTAAAACTAAGCATTAAAAAGGATTTGCAACTTCCTCATTAATAATGGTAATTATTTATTCTTTTATTTTTGCGATTAAAATTGGGTTACTGGGCGAACCATTTCCTCTTCCGTGGCTGGGCGGGGTAAAACCATGGTAAAGTAAATGTCTAGACATTAAAGTGGGTTCATTACGTTTTGCTTGACAAAATTTGAGCAGTTTTCGAATTTTTATTATAAAATAGGCATTCCAAATAGCACATAAAAAAGCGAAATATTCACGTTTTGCAAAAATATAACTGTTAAATAATTGCCATTTATGACTGAACATTTAAAATTTTAAAAACTTGTGTCCGCAAAACCTATTGAACCTGCTTTAATTTCTGGACATTCACTTTACATCGTCTTTTACCATGGGCTTACCCCGCCCAGCCACGGAACAGGAAAAGGTTCGCCCAGCACACAATTCACTTCGCGGTCTCGAGGGTTTGTTGATTCATAAATAAATTAAAAAAAAACGATATTTTCTTGCTCCCTTGAAGGGTTTATGTCAGTAACTGCCTCTAGAACAAGTGAGTATTTTTTTTTAATCGAAAAGAAGTTGCAAATCTATTTTAATGCTTACCTTTAAAAGCTTCTATAACACTTTGTTTAAAGCCCCATTCCTGTAAAGTACGTTTGTAGGCCATTATAAAACTGCATAACGCTAAACCAAACCTAAAAACATAGAAAAACGAAATAAAATATTTGGTTTTTAAATAAATTAAGATTTTTACACGCGCCATTTTGGAATCAGTCAAATGCCGTCCGTAAAAATAATACGCCAAGAAAAACCTACCATCCCACACCACACGAAGCACAAAACTGAAATCGTTGATCGTTGCGCGTGTTTTGGAAGACTTTCCGTTGACGAGCGCTACCGAAGTATATCGATTTTTAACGATTCATATCTAGCTAAATTACTTTAGTTAAGATTATTAAAGGTGCCTACTTGTAATACCTAAATATCTAATAGTATTAGGAAGGTCTTTGTCTGCCTTTATTAATGGAAACTTTATTTGATGCATTTAGTAAACACAAATAATAAACTTAATTACCACAATTAAACCGCAACATAATAGTAAATCTGGTAAGATTTTATTAACACGTAAATGGATTGTAACTAAACCAACTAGTTAGTGTTATGCAGAAATTTATTAACAGTAATACCTTGATTTCAGAAAGACAACTTTAATAGTTCTCGAAAGATCAATTTAATATCATTATTAAAAAAATAGCTATGATACCTAAAAATAAAAGAATGGTTATTAACGAAGCAACTGAAAGGTAGTTTAATTAACTGTTTTCTTTCAGTGTAAACCCGGGTGGAAACGATTCGTTTGAAAGATATTCATCATCATCAAGTTAAATTTTAAAACCTATCATATGTTCACCAGATTTTCCCTTCTTCTGTACACAATTCTTGTTTTAAAGGTAAAGTGGCATAAAAATTTTAAACGTTTTAAAACCCCGCTTTACTACGTATTTTACATTATTTTAAATTGCATAGCTCCACTTTCAATTGTTTTTAGTCGCAGCAGGCTATGATGGAACCGTGCAAATATGATTTTACCATTTTTAAATTAAACTTTGGCAATTTAATTTTTATATATATTTTATATACATAAAAAATAGGGTTTTCAAAGGTAAAAATTAAGTATTGTGCGCCAAAACATGTTTTTCAGATTTGTGATTAGCGCCCCAAAAACCCCCGTTTATCAAAATCGAAGTTACTGCATTTTTCTAGGAAATTAACAAAATATTTTTCTTATAGCACATCTTACACTATTAATAAAATTTAACTTTACGAAAGTACTTTAGGTAACATAAACAATATGATAACTTATCTATAAAACCTGTACACAAAATTGGTCATGGCAAATGCTTATAATTTATTCTTTGGCAATATTTTGTAATAGCGGAGTTTTATCCTAATAATTACAGTACTTTCATAAGTACAATTAAATTCATAAAAAAAGGCGTAGAAGACACACCTGCCATGGTTTTCAAACATTTTTAGCAATAGGACCTCGGCTACGATAACAAGCAAAAGTGCGCGAGCGGAAAGTATCAGTTCGGTTTGCCGAATACGTCTCATTAAGTTGCCGACGTATTCCTAGTTTACGTCTGTAACATAGACAGAATAAAATAGCCCAACTGATAAAGCATATTAACATGGAAAAATATAACAGTTTGTTTTACTGTAATTAAGTTAAGGAAGAAGAAGGAAATTTTTTATGCTAATTTCACTCATTTTTCCTTACAGAAATATCGAATTTAATCAACGATCAGTAACGAATATTTACTGCAACATGCTAAAAGAATAAAATGTCTGGATCATCTCATTTATGTTACAGACGTAAACAAAAATACGTCGGCAACTTACAGATAGGTATTCGGCGACTCGAGCGCTTTTTTCCGTCGGTAACATATGAAAATGCAGCCGGTACTGGCTTTTGTGGTAAACAGCGTTTTAAAACCAGAAAACCAATTTACATTTACAATAAATACTCCGCTCACACTATTTGTTTATTTTAAGCGGCAGCGGCAGCGCTTTATGCTTCCGCATGTTGCAGCAGTTTGCTTTAAAATTTTATTTTTTTATTCTACCACAAAGATCAAAGGCAGCGCCCTTACACTCTCCGATGTCTGCTGACGGTAGGTATCGTAGCCGTAGCCGGTAGCCTTAGGTGGCGTGAACATGGATGTAAATTAAATAAATTTAAATAAAAAAAACTTTAAGTAAATATTTATTTCTTTTGCACTCTAATATGCATTTGATTTTAAATGATTAACGTGGATTTACTAAAAGTCAAAAAGTGTTAAACATTGCCACCCAGATATTTAAAAAAACAGTGCACCCCAATACTTTATTTTATCAACGATTTTATTGAAAACCTATGACATTTAATGAACCTCGAACAAAAATCAGTTACAAAAGTCAGTTTAAAGCAAAAATAGGATCTTCCCTTTTTAATACTAATACTCTTTTTTATGAATATACCAGTAATGACTAGTGTTGATTCGTATTGTAATTAAATTGGCAACACAATACACATATATCTAATCTTTATTTAAAAGTTAAACTATTACTTGTTTAGATTTATGTCCAATTTTCTAATAACAGCTTACATGATTTTCAGTTTTCCTTAAGACACAATATATTTATTTAACGATAGCAGTCACGAGGTATAAAGTGACAATCAAAAACTTGTCTTTTTAAAGCAAATAGTCTATTTTTGCGTAATAAATGCTTTAAGGTAAAATTAATAACTACGTTTTTAAAGCATTCGCATTTCTGAAGGATCCATTGTCGTCACTGGAACATCTGTCGATTCTGTTTGAGGAAAACAGCAAATGTAAATTATTTCTCTTAATTTATACATAAAAATGTTAAACCATGAAATATACCCATAAGGATCGCTATACCTATACAGTATCCAATAGTGGGTCCTGGTTGGTCCCATTTCAGTATTGGGTAAATATATCTTGAACCATCCCTAAATTATAAAATTAAAGTTTTATGTAGGTATAATTATTAATTAAAATAATTATGTTTGTGTTGCATACACTTCACATTTATATTGGTCTTTTTTGTTGGGTACACGCTAAAAAATCTAGAAAGTATGGAACCACTTCAGTCCCGGGGTATAGCGAGCTGACCCTGTTCAGCTCTATTGACCCCTATGACCAGGCCGATCGCCTAAATCAAAATAAATCTGCCACCGTTGTCAAGATAAAATAAAGTTAAAAATAAAAATATAAAATGTTATTTAAAATAAAATTGTTTCGAATTTTTTGCCTTCAGTTAAGCAGGTTTTACACCTGACAAGTAATTGATCAATTAATTGAACAAGTGCTTGTTCAAGTGACTTGACGGTTAAAAAATTTCTCAACTTATTTATCAAGTAGCTTGCTTAAGTACTTAAGGAAATTAAAACTTGTCATCAATATTTTTAGGGGCCTTTTAGTAATTAGTTAATAGTTAACATAACCCTAGATAACCATTTGATGAAGTTGAAATTAAATTTGACAATAACTTGAAGAGAGTAAAAACATCCAACTTTTGAATTTCTTTATAAAATATTTGACAAAGTAATTGAACAAGTTTTTGATCAATAACTTGTCAAATGTAAAGCCCGCTTAACGAATACTCTAAAAATAGTTTGACATTTGAGTCACGAGTGACACGAATAACTGGTATATTTTTTATTTCAAATAAATATTCAAAAAGGTGATAAGTTAGTTAATTTTTAGTTTTTCCGAAGATACCCTAGCACCAAGCAAATGTAACCAAGTGTTATTTAAATTAACTGAAATTAATGCTACAAAATAATCTTTATTTAGTAATGTATACGCACTTTCTTTAATTTTGCGTTTTTTAGAACAAGTTTCCTTCTGCTTTAATACTTGAAGTATTCCAGTTTATTCTATGATTTTTATTAAATGCGTGTTGTTAATTTTCTATTTTGATTTTTAACCTCATTTTACCTTGACAACGCAATGTTGGCAGATTTGCCACCAAAACATCGGTTTTTAATTAGAATCTTTTGGGTTCTTGGGAGATTTTTCTTTATTTTATTTCAGGCGACCGGCCAGTTCATAGGGGTTAATAGGGCTAAATAGGGTCAGCTTGCTATATCTTGGGACCAGGATCAAAGCGGTCCCATTCTTTTTGGCATGTAGGTACCCAACAAATAAAACCATTTAATAAATAAATTGGCCTAACCAATATAAAACATATTTTTAACATTTTTATTGACTTTGTTGCTTGTAATGTTTTATTAACAAAATACACAAAAATGCAAAATAAAAAAAAGCATGCGTGTTTTATTTTTTATTTTTTTTTATCTGTTTAACACTCCACGAAGGCTTTATGCCTAAGTACCAGAGTACCGTGGGTGCCGGGTTATTAGATGTTTAACCTCTTTTCCACGCTGTTCCTTCAACGTTATCCAAGCACTGAAACATGCAATAATACTACACAGTGGTTTGCCAAGCCATCTGTGAGGTGACGAGCGATTAAAATGCCAATGTCCGGTTCCGAGATTCGAACTGGGATCGCTGCGGTGAGAAGCTGGTACGTTACCGCTGCACTACGCTCGCCACAATATTATACCACATTATTATAAAATATTATCCCACAGGTGTAAATAAAATTTCTTTACACTGCCCTAATTAGTAGCACATTCTTGGTTTTGGTATCTTGTTTTGGTATCTTGTTTGGTACTCAAATTTTAAGTTATATTTTACTTACAAAACCGTGTCCAAAATTAATATCTTTCAACCTAACCTAACTTACCTAAATAGATCCGGATTTTTTTTGTTTTAAATATTACAATGTTTTATAGTGCTTAAAATGGCCGCTCTTTTTTAATTTTTATTTCTAATAAAGACCAATAGTGGTTTTTTATTACTTTAATTTTAATAAATATTTAACGAACAAAACAGTGTCCAAATTTAATATTTTTTAAACTTCTGAGTACCTTAATAAGATAAGACTATATATATTTTTGTTTTAGAAATTAAAATGTTTTTCTTGAATTTTAAAATCAGACAATAAAACCATTGTTGTAATAATGCTAGCATTGGACGACTGTAGAAATCGAAAATAAATAAAAAAGCTTTTAAAGATATATAGCTTATATAAAATTTAAAAAAGAAAAATCCGTTCTAAATGGTAAAAAGAAATAATTAATTTTGATGGTCTAGTACACAAATGTGGTAGGTACATTTTTCAGCAAAAGTGAGCTGTATACGCTCAAATATAATATATACAAGAACTTTTCTATGAACCCAAAAGCAAGTAAAACATTTAAACTAAAAATGCTTTGCTTTGTTTTCCAATCGTGTTAGGTATTTTTAGACTCGACTAGTGACAATTTTTTAAACTTAAGAGTTCATTTAACTTGAACATTTATTTTTGCACTTACAACATTTGTAAAATAAACCATCGATTTAAATTATTTTTTAAAGATATTGGCCACCTTGTACTTTTTATTGCTCATTTATACAGTGGCGTAGCTAGGAGTGTTATGGCCCGGGGCGGAAAGGAAAGTCGGGGCCCACACCATTTTAGTTAATGATTTTTTTTCGGGCAGCAGAAGACATTCTACTAAGAATATATATATATAATATTTTCTTAAGTTGAGGTTTCCTGTTTGTACTTTTTCAAAAAACATCCTCACCTATATAAAGGACCTGTTTTAACTATATTATATCCTTACTGTGGTCAGAGCCCCATAAATTTTTTTCTTCTTAAATTGTAATTACCAACCACAAAAAAACATTGAAAAATACCTTTTGTTCTATAAAAGCCCATTTTGGGGCCCCCTTCCAACAGGGGACCCAGGGCGGCCGCCCCACTCGCTACGCTAGTGCATTTATATTTAATAAAAGGCATCTTTAGCACTTACCTCGTAGTTCCTCCCGCTGCATAAAATATAGCTGTCATAATTGTATAGGTTAATGTAATGATAAATGGATAGACACAATGTAATATCTGAACAGGATGGGAGACAATCCAAAAGTCAAGGAACATCAGAATGGAATTCATTCCATGGACCATGAAATTCATTGTGTTCCAGTAGTATCCAGTCGCTAAAATTGACAAGGAATGGTAATTAAGGATACACAGAAGGTTTATTTGACTTAAATGAAATCTGTTATAAGTATACACGGAGTGTTACAGACCATTGTTTTGATATAATTGAACGGCAGATTCTACATGATAACAAATGAAGAAAAGTTTATACTGGATTTGCAAAAAGTACTTTAACTCTTAAACATATTTAAAACCGATAAGCTGTAATTAATAAATTTGATCACCAATATGTTTTTAGGCATGTGGAATAAAATGGTGTTATCGACACTGCTGCCAGATTTTCCAGTTTTGTTACTTTTGTTTAAATAAATACTTTTTAGTTCTGTTACTACATTTTAATAAAAATGCAGTATTATGGTATTCCGGAAAAGGGTAAAGATTGTATTTTAAAAATTGGAATCTTACTTAAATTGCCCCCTTTATAGCAATTAATAGCATTTCAGTTAAAAATTACAAAATTATACGTCTAAAGCGTTAACCAAAAAATCTGGCAACAATTTCGATATTACTATTTAACTCTCCTTACCCAAAACCCTACAAATACCGAGTTTTGCATAAATGTGTCATTTCCTACAAAAAAAAGGAAAAGTAAGTGTGACAAAAAACTGGAAAATGCTATTTTCGCCTTTATGGTACCACGTATTCCATTGTAAAGGTATCTTAAAAAGTTAGCGACAGTAAATTTGTGTGTTTTTACTTTTTTAGCAATTTAAGTATTTGTCAATAATTTATATTAAACAACCAGTGACCCCTAACTATACTAAGTTAGTAAAAAGTATTGCAGCTCCTTAATATCTTATAATCCGCTTAAGCTGCATTTACAAAATATAGTTTCTGAAAGGTATTGGGCATAAATAATTTAACAGGGATATCGGAGAAAAATTGGGTTACAATTAAAAAGAAATAGCTTCCCAGATATTTTTTTTTCGGGACACTTTATATAAACTAACATATTTTTAGGACATTCGCGTTTAAAAACACTCTAACTTTTATAAAAAAAGGTTTGTCATATCTTGTTAAATAACAGAAATGTTGTTGTGTAGCTGCTATTACAAAATGACGAAGGTCTGTCGCTCACAGGCTCTTAGACTATACAGGGTGTTTCCTAACTACGGTACGTAACTTAAGGGGGTGCTTTCTAATGTTTTTTTTTTAAGTTCCTATAAACATATGTCCGGACTTGTTTTTATATTGTACTAAATTTAAACATGTTTATCACTTCTGGGTAAACTTGATATACTCTATGAGGAAGCAGTTTTGGTACATCGGCGAGTAATGTAATAAACAAATAAGTAGTATTAGTCACTCATTTTTACATGTCGGTATTTAGTTATATTGTCTCTTTTCGTCACATTGCCTATGTGTTATTGTATTTAGCACAACCGGTATTTATTATAAGTGTTGCAATTTGTATGATATGATATGTAGTATATTTTCCTACATTTATATTTTTGTAGCTAATAGAGCAGTATAAAGTTAATAATTAGTAAATAATATATACGTCTTTCCACAAACGTTTATGGGCAATTATTTGCCAATACGTGGAAAGAACAAGGTCTAAAGGTATGTATCCAATAAAGCAACAATAAGAAACTTTTTGTTACTAAATGTTGCTTTGTGTTTTAAAATTTAAAAATAAAAGTCAACAGTTTTTAGGTTCTGTACTTACGTAAAACTTTGGGAATTGAATGTCTCCACTGCAGCAACAACTAAATTTGTTCCAACTTGTTTCGACTCTTTCTTTAATCTTACCGACCTGAAATAGAAAGACGAAACACAAAGAAACATTTTTATTTTGTTGTTACAGCAATGACCAACTTATTGGAATAATATGGATTTATTTAAAAATATGCGACATAAACAAACATTTTTTTATTGTTGCTTTGGTGGAAACGTATCTTAATGCAACGACAAGGCAAGAATGACACGCTAACCTACGGTGCAAGCTTCTGAGTCATGCGTTATCGTCGCGTCTAATCTCCACCTGTTAGCGTTCAACACACTAAAACTTAATTGAACTTATTTAGCTGACACAACGTGTATAATCTAAAAGTTAATAAATAAACCTACCTGCATAAATAATGGACCAATAAATAAAAGTAATAGTAAAAGCCACTGTGGTGGCCATTACATTTATAACCCAGTACGTAGAGTATAAATTGCTTACAACATTATTGTTTCCTATAAGTGCAGCAGTCAGCATTACACAAGACAGGCATGATTGAGTTACACATAGTGTCAATCCCCAGTTTGTGAGGTATATGGGCCACCTTGGTTTTCCTGCTGGTGGTTCTAGTACGAAAGTTAATATCCATACAACAAAAAATGTTAGGAAAATAGCATATCTTAGCACAAGGTATATTATACTGACTGTATCCTTATCATATTGCCACTAAAAAAAGGAAGAAAATTAATATATTTTTTAACCGTTTAAAAAGTCATTTAGACAATTGAAGAGTGAAAGTGCTAATTGATCTAAGTGCCAAACTACAGGTTGGGCCAAACAAAGACGTCCAAATTTTAAGGGTTGATTCTACACTGAAAAATTTGAAATAACTTTATTATTAAAATTTTTCCCAACCGTCTTAATTTTCGAACTACGGGGTGTTAAAAATATTAAGAAAAATATTGTTTTTTCTAATAACTTTTATACCAATTAAGATCTTTTTAAACAACTATGAAAACGCCTTTTATGCAACAAAACACATTTTTGGCATACAAGAAAAAAAAATATTATTACCAGTGTCGTCCATAAGAGGTTTAAGGTTAATATTTTTAATAAAAAAGTGGCACGTCACTGCATTTTTCTAAAATCAATAATAATTTGTAAAATCTCCATCAAGTTTAAAACAAATTTAATCTCTTGACTTTTTTAATTTGATGCACGGTTTTCGCGTAAATGAATAAAAACCATTACTCGGCACGGTCATTTTGTATGGATAATATCAAATTCTACAGTGAAAAATTAACTTCGATATTTTATTCTTTAATTAAATAGGGATTTTATCATGCCGAGGCATGTCTTTTATTTTATGTTTACGCGAAAATCCGTGCTATCAAATAAAAAAAGTCAAGAAATCACATTTGTTCCAAACAAATTATTTTTATTTTTGAAAAATGCAGTGGCGTACCATTTTTTATTAAAAAAATATCAACCTGTACTTTGAAAACTAAGACGTTTACGTGTAGATCGTGTGGGCGCCAATGTATCAAAAATTATTCGCATGAATTTTTTTGCAGAATTTTCATCAGAATAATGCTGATTATGACGATACATGATGCCAGTTTAAATTTTGGTCAGAATTCTTTTAAACCGCCATTTTTTTAACAAGAAAAAAATTGCATTAAATTAAATTTTATTTTATTTTTTGATTTAGTTTCTATCAAAAACAACTATCTTACATTCATTTAAACAACTGAAAAGAAGCAATTGGGCCCAACTTTACCATTGAAATAATAATGTATGAAAATATGAAAAATTTTACAAGATGTATATTTTATGGAATCCTATAACGTCTTGTAAAAATTGCAGAGAAGCATTGAGTTAAATTATTAAGATATATTTTTTATTTCTTAACAAAGTGTATTTTGTTTTGTTCTTAATTCCCAAAAATCTTTGTTTTTTTCCTGTATACACTAGGCTGGGTGCTGTTTATTTGGAGATCATAACATACAAGAAAACTGCAAATATTTTTGAGGATTGAAAACAAAAAAATATACTTTGTTACTAAATCAAAAACAATATTTAGGAATTTAAAGTTGTCAAATTGCTTACTGTACAATTGTCACAGAAAGGTTAAGGGTTCTAAAAGAAATAAATCTTGTGAAATGTTTCATATTTTTATACAATATTTAAATTAAAATATAGGACCTAATTGTTTATTTTTTATTGTTTAGATGAATATAACTTGATTAACAATAATTTTTCAAAAAATGTGAAAAAACGTTTTCAGTGGAAAATTAGTCAACAAAAAAAATAAAATTATTTGATGCAAAAAATTCTAAATTATTAAAATAATTGCGCTTAAAAAAATGTAACCAAAATTCGAGCTGGCATCATGGATCGTCGTAATCAGAATTTTATTCTGATGAAAATTCTGCAAAAAAAATCCATGCGAATAATTTTTATTACATTGGCGCCCATGTAGTCTAATATGGCAGCCCCTATATTTTAGTTTAAAATGACCGTGCTAATTTTATCCTAGCGATTGCAAACGAAGTCAAAAGTGGACGCCACCAGTATGCAAAGCTTTATATTCTTTACTTATTTCTTGGAATTTCTAGTTTTTGCACTTAGATAAATTAGCACTTGGACAGACTCTACAATTACTAACTAGTATAACCAAAAAACATTTTTTAGATTTTTACAAAATAATAATAAAAAAATTATTTAGAACCACTTTTACAATATCGTATCACTCTAACCCGAGGTTAAAAATACAGATGGTTTAAGTCCAAGCTAAAATAAGTTTATCAAGTTATGTTAACGTAAGAATTAAACATTATTTTTAATTTTTTAACATGACATCGGCAATGTTTCGATTTTTATAAAATATGGTTTGTTTCTGAAGTAGTAGTAAACCTTAAATTAAGGATCGTCACGACATTGTAAAAGCGACTACCAATTAAAATTTAACAGGGTGTTTTTAAACAAATGAACTAAAGGAATATTTCCAACAAAAAAACGGTACGCCATTGACTGTGTAAATATGTGTAAAATTGTTGTGCCCTTTTTAGATATAGCAAATAAAAATACTGCTTTTAGGTCCTTTAATTTTTTTTTCGTATTTTGTTTAGTTTAAAAAAAAGTACTTAATTACATATAAGACCTAACCCTAAAAGAAGCAGCGTGGGATCTTTTTCTTTTAAAAATTGGGTTTTATAATTCTAATTAGAAATTATGTAACAAAAATAATAAATACTAATTAAAATAAAGTATATATCCAGTATAACAGTTTTTAGTAAAATAAGTGTTTTCGGAATTTTTTGTTTTTTGAAAATTTTAATACCCGGTATCTCAAAAACTAAGACGTTAAGGACATATGTTCATAAAAAGTTTTTTTCTTCTTTTTAATAAAAAATTGCCCTTTAAAATTTCTCGCATTTGTTTAGAAACACCCTGTATAATTTTAAACGGACCGACCCCACACCATATGGCGTTTACACAGGCTGTTAAAACATATTGTTAGGCAAATACAAAAACAGATTCTATATCTGAAAATTTGAACGGAAATTCATATAAACATGATTATGATTCGGAATGTTTGAATTTTACACTTTTTAATTATTAAATTTATTTTGCATTTGTCAAAAACCTTCTAAATTATTAAAATAAGTTAAAAAACATATAAATATAGTATTTAGGGTTACATTAAAATTCTTACACTAGACAGCATAGAAATGATGTTTTTAAACATAATTTAAAAGCTAACAGATTAAATAAAAAATAAAAAACATAAACTTTTAAAAAACTTTTCGGTTTTGAAAACACTTATTATAGTAAGATGCATGAGACAGAAAAAATGTAATTTAATAAGGGTTTTATTAATAATTTTGGATACATAATTGTTAAGAAAATATAACACATTAATAGAAAAAAATTAAAAATTAAAATGAACCCTAATGAATAATTAAATATATATATTTTTTTTAAACTTTATTAATATTGTCAGCTAATTTTTTATGTCACCTGATACCTTTTTGACCAGGTTATTTAAAGGTTTGGCCAATCATAACAGCAACGAGGCCGCAGCAATGCGCTTTGCTGGTAAAATGTAAAGGGATGCAGTGCAAAAGGTTTTGTTTTTAATAAAACACAGTTTTACCTTTACTACACCTAAATAAAAAGAAACAGAGGTTAGTATAATTTTTTGTTTATTTAAACAACTAGTTATACATACATAAAACAAGAGGCTCTGCTGGACAAAAATTATTTTAATGTTTTTAAGTTTACATTGAAATTTTACATTAACCAGCACAGAAATGGTATTTTCAAAATTAAATTAAAAATTAACAGATTAAATAAAAATTTATAAAAAAACTTGAAAAGTAATTTAAATTTTTCGACCCCACTTTCCTCTATTATTGTTAATCCGGGCACGATGCGATTATGTGAGATTTTTAAGGAAAAGAGCCTTCATTGTTATTACATAATTGCTAGTAGAAAATTATACAACCTAATTTTTAAGGAAAAAATACCTAACTAACAAGTTACCAAGCCAGGTAAATATTAAAGAAAAAAACATATATTTGTTTAATTTAAAGAAAACACAAAAATTACACTAAAATAAGTGATGTAATTAACTTTTGTCAAAAATACTAATTTATGGGCTACTTAAGGTGCCACTGGACTGGGAATTTAATTAAGCTATGGCTAAATAGGCTTCTTATCGTTGTTATTAACACTGCAAAATTAAATTAAATGAGGAATATTTAGAATATTATTAAAAACTGTTTTTTTAGGTAAACACCCTGTATTTTAAAAACAATCTATTTTTGGTTCTATCTTTATATAATCCTATTTTTATTAAATTAGATAAGAAAGAGAATATTTATCTATTTTTTGATTGCAAATACGAAATAAATAAAGTCAACTTCTTTAACAAAAAACAAAAATAATTTGTCCCTAAAAAAGCACTGTATGAAAAATATATAAAAAGTAGCAGCGGTTAATCTTTTCTGCTAATAATAAAGAATTACCAAGATGGGCGTGAAATCAGTATGTATATGTAAATGTGACTTTTTAACGTCACTGTACAGGGTGTCCCATTTTGGTTGCAACTGAGGATTATTTCAGTTAATCTCAATGATAGAACTTTAAGGTTTTTGCCAACCTCAGCTACTTTTTTGTGAAACAAAAGATGCCTTTAACAAAGCCGTCATAATCCTCTTTGTTTCTGAGCTACAGGGCGATTTAAAACAAATGCATTTTCAGGTACCCCTTGTATCTCAGTTTACTGATAACCCATGAAAAAGGTAAAAACGGATTTGGCGTAGTTAGAATTTTTCCGAATATTTTTGTTTTTGAGATATTGACCAATGTTTTTTTTTTTAAATCGCCCTGTAGCTCAAAAGCTAAAAGGGCTACAACGCCTTTGTTTATTGCATCTTTTGTTTTCCAAAAAAGTAGCTCAGGTTTGCAAAACCGCAAGGCAATTGAATCTTAAATAATAACAAAGAAATGCCGCAGCTGCGATTAAATTGGGACACCCTGTACACTAGGCGCTTAGGTCTCGGTTTGCGATTAAGAATTTAAAAACCTATTTTTCTACGACCACTAATAAAATGATATAAAATGCACTCCTTAATTCTTTAAAAACGAATTATATCACACGCGTGTTGAAATCTACTTTTCAACACTAGTGTTGAAAAGTACATGACAGTGACAGATACTTAAATTCCATTAAAAAGATATTTACAGTTTATTTTTAACAAACTGAAGGTTTTGACTTACCAGTGCTAAGACACGTTATCTTTTTTCAAATATATTTTTCAGGGTTTGTTAGTTTATAGACATAATTATTTTATAGCAAATGCCTGTAATAATAATAGGCAACCCATTAAACACATGGAAGTGTGGAAGTGTCTTAAGTTCCGTGGGACCCTGATTTGTAAAATTATAACATTATAACCTAACCACAAAGTTTGCACAAAATGCGAAACGATTTTTTTCCTTCCTAAATAATACATCCCTTGTTAGAAACAGGCTAAGATAAGATAAAAATGGAATGGCCATTTCACTCTTTCCGCGATCTTCGAGTAGTGCGGTTCGTGTTCGCGTAGAGGTCTACATAGACCTTCCGGGTAGGCGATTGAAGGCATCGTACGGGCGTGGCTGTACCCTTGGGGATCGAGGAAAGACTCACGCTAAATTGATAGCATCTTTCTTCTGGAACTAAGCGCTGTGAGTGAAGATTCCTAAAAATCCTGATGTTTTTAGGTTAGCGGGGTGCACGTGTTTTCGTAACAGCCGAGGACGGTGGCGCCCTCTACTGAAGGCATCAGCAAGTGACAGTGAAGGTTATGCACGAAACCAGTAGTAGTTTTTTGGATTGACAGCTACAATTTATGCATTGAATCGATAATTATTTTGTTTCGAACAAAAGTAAACATTTAAACCGGAATTTCTGGGAGCGGAAAGCTCGACCATCCAGATTTTCCACGTACGAAGCCCTGGAAAGCATAGTCCGGAAGGGGAAGAGCTGGTTAATCGTCTTGCAACGGGACCAACAACAAAGAAAGCAAAGCAAAGGAATTGCCATTGAACCAGACTTTATATTTAATTTAATCCATTCGTGACAATAGGCTACACTTATTATTATTTAGACATTATTTAGGGGTTTGTTTAGTGGTAAGGTTATTTACCTAATTTGAAAAACCTTATTAAAGAAATACCAGTGAAATAACACTTTTGTAAGGTAACTAAAATAAAATTTTAAAATACATGCTTTTACATACAATTAGGTAAAGAATTTCTTTATTTGGATTCTATGGCACTGACATCGATTTACGTCTAATTTTTTGTAAGTTTATTTTGTCTGTGTTATAATTAATGACATAAAAAAACCAAGTTAGAATTTTTAGTATATAAATCTTTTTTGGTCGTAGGAAAAATATTGTACATGACTCGGCTATCGCCTCGTGCGACAACATTCCCACTCGTGTGAACTATATCACTTTCGACACTTGTTATGTAATATACTATTACAAACAATGATCAACCTACGCTTTATCTACTTTAAGTAGGACTTAGGGAAAAATTTAAATGCTGACTTAGCTATTATTGCTATATGTTTAGATGACTTTTAATTTGTTTAAACCAGGTAAACAAAGGTTTGCTCACGGTACGTTAAAATATTTACGTCAGAAAAGAGTGCGGTCAAAGCGTGAGCGGACCGCGGGGAAACGCCTATTTAAATTGCATGTGATAATATTTTATCGCGACTTAAGTGGACCGTGAGCTGAACATGACCTGAGCTTTAGTGTGCAGTGATTCCTAATAATATATTTGCCTGCTCCAAGACTTTTTACAATCTTTTAACGGATTTTTATTACATGTAATATATATATTTTTTTATTTAATTGGTGTTAATATCACGTATTAAAAAGGGAAGCATTTCCAGTACCATTCCGTAAATTTGTTTTACTTTAAATTTTCAAATACATATAAAATTTACGCTCTAATTTTTCCAATCATTAGTAACGCTCGGTATATGTTTCCACAAGTTATAAACATACAGGGTGTCCGAAACGGTTAGGTCAAAAATGATTGGGGTGATAGAGTAAGCCAAAATAATGTTAGTACTTTATATTAAAAAAGTTCCATCGCGCTTCGTTTGGGAGATATTGCCCTTCAAAGTTGACATGAAAAAAACTTATTTCAATTATAACTTTTGAACTGTTGTCACAGTACGAATAATGTTTGGGCTAATCAATAACTCCATAGTAGTGCTATGTAAATATTTCTACAGCCTTAATTTTAATCTTTACTCTTAAAAAAATGTAACAGAAGCTATGGTTATTAAAAAAAAATGAAAATTTTAAAAAATTTACAGCACGGAAGAAAAGTACTACTTATTTGACAATAACATTTTGCTTTATACAATGATACAGGAAAAAATACGGCTATAAAGCTCAGGTAATCCACAATATTATAAAAAAGTAATCTAGCTTTACTACAACTACTATTTCGTGGTAAATAATATATTGGCTTTATTGCCGTTTCTGTGACCCTGTAAGTAGCACATATACGTGGCCTTTTATTTAATATAACAAAGTTTGTTTTTGTTAAGTTAAGCCATAAATGGTGAAAATTCAATTTAAAATCCTTTAAAAAACTATGTTTTTTTTAAACATCGTATCTTGATAGGTCTTTTAATTCCAAAATTGTTTACGATTAAAATGAGTCAAAATGTAAACACCATGCAAAAACACAAATGCTGCCTCCTCTTTATTTTACAAAGGGTAAGTATAAAAACCAGAACGATGGATTATCTTAGCAACCGTCAAATATAAATAAACCAAATTTAGTGTGGATGGGTAACTAAACCTGATGAATTTAAAACATTTGCAAGGTTGCCATATTTTTCTGTCTCGGTTTAAAATTTTAAATGAAATACCTTCATTTTTATTATAGCTTGTATATATCCATTTTAATATGACTTAATAATATTTTTGTTTTACTTCTGTTAATTTTGTAAATATGGCATACGTAATGCTTCTTTCGAGACTTATTACAAAAATTCCTAGGTATGGTCAATTATCTAAAAACGATCTTACCAAAATTCGTCATAATTAGTGTAGGGGTATTCTTAATTCATGATTTGCATTTTTGAGTTGTTTTCAAGATTATTTTAAAAAAGTCAAAGAAAAGAAATAAATTAAAACCTAATTATGAAACATCGCAAATGCAATTTCTTAATTTAGAATGCTTCCCTGTAATAATTTTGACGACTTTTGGTTCGATCGTTTTTGAGATAATAATTGACCATACCCAGTTTTTGTATTTATTTTGAAAGAAGCATGATGTCAAATCTCCGAAATTTACAGGAGTAAAAAACGATAATATAAGTATATAATAAAGATGATAGAGGCAATTAATTATAATAATTAAAATTGGGGCATTTTATTTTAAATTTTAAAATTTCCTAATTTAGAGAAAAATCTATGACAACTTTGCAAATATAATTTTTAAATTCTTCATGTTTAATTACCCTTCGCACAAAATTTGGTATGTTTTTGATAATTTACCGTTTAAGTTTTTTTTACTAACTCTGTTTTAAAAATTAGTTAAAGGGCTTATTGTAATAACACGATAAGCCACACAGCTACAAAAATCTGTTTGTTTTCTTATTTATTTAATTATTTACAGGATGGGTGAAAATAAAAAGTTATTAGGTATTATCTTTGAAGCTTATTAAGTTATTCAAGTTTATTTTAAGTAGTGGTTGATTAACCACCTTTTATTTTTAACTTAAAAAAATTCCGTATTTTGTGCTTGTGGCTTATCCTGTTTTTACAATAAGCCCTTTAATTGAAAAGCGTAAATTTTGTCAAATCATACCAGTGTTGCTAAAAATTAAAAATTTAATTAAAAAACACAAACGGTAATCAAATATTAACACTTACCTGGGATGTAACAAAGACAAAGTGATTGTCATGTATGGGCTTAATCCTCCAAGGTTTAAATTCGCCTTTCCAATCTATTCCCATACTGCTTTTTTTTAGGGAATAAATACCTGGTTTAATAAAATGTAAAATAAATATTTTTAAAATTTAAAAAAGCGATTTTTAAAATAAGTGATTTTATAATTTTTATATAAAAGTAGGGGTGCAATAATGTATCCCGGGTGAACTGGGAATACCTAGTGATTAAAAACATTTTTTGGGGGTGGAACAAAAATACTTCTGGTTCAAATATTGTGTTGTTTTTTTGGGACAGTGTTTAAAGTATGTTACCTTTGTTACGTCGAACTTGTGTAATTACCAATTTCATGTAATTATTCGACAAAATTAAAATTTTGCTTAATTATTAAAATAAGCTGTTCTGTCACATTGGGGGAGGGGAGGTCACTGTTGGTTCTGGTTAGTTAAATAATTTTTTATAAGGCATATAAAAAAAAGCTATTTATGTCCACCCCAAAGTGACAGTTTTATTTACTGCTCAATTCACGTAGTAAGCACACTTTTGCCAAATATATGAACTCGGCAATTACACAAATTTGGCGTAACAGCTATATAGCTTATGGAATTGGTGTATTTTTAAAACACAAATTTATTTTGTAATATGACATATGTAGGTATATTTTCTAATATTTTATATTTTCAGTAAAAACGGCTGATAAAAGGTATTGCCAGATCAGTTTACCCGCGATATTACGTAACATTTAGGAAAAGTAATTACATATCCGGAGCTGAAGCACTGGGGCCTTTGCTAAGGCCAGCAATTACTTAGAGTCCAAAAATACACGTTTTTACGAGTTGAAACTACTATTTCCACTCCAATTGAAATAGTTTTTAAATTTTTTTATTTATTATATTTTAACAGTACAGTGCAGGCCAATTTAAACTTACACACTTTTTAACTAATTATAACATTTTATCTGTTGCGCCTATTTTTTTATTTTTAAGGGAATGATAGGTAGATAATATTTTTCCAGCTTTGCCAATTTTGGTCAAATAGATTTAAACAGAACTGGACTTACGAAAATGTTTCCAAAATGATGCATTAAACTTTGTTGCAAAAAAATGTATCCACAATTAGGCTAATACGTTTATTTTTAAATAATTAACTGTTAAGTTTGGTCAGCATCCAACTCAGTAACTATGGTAACATCACATTTTTTTTTCAAAGAACAATAAAAAAGTTCTTTTTTAGAGGTCAAATTCATGCTTCAATAGGAGCATTATTTATCAAAAATAATTATAATTTCTAAATCCTTACCTTGTTAACAGATTTGCTTTTTCCAAATCATTTTTCATGCTTTGTCTACAAGAAAAACGTATTAGCCTAATTGTAGCTAAATCAGATTTCTTTTGCAACAAGGTTAAAAACAGTATTTTGGAATAAGTCTCGAAAGTCCTGTCCTGTCTACATCTATTAGACCAAAATTGGCAAACCTAAAGAAAACGTATCTACCTTTAAGTCCTTTAAAAATAAAAAAGATAGGCGCAACAGATAAAAAGGTATTATAAGTTAAAAAGTGTGCAAGTTTATTTTGGCCGACCCTGTATATTATACAGTGCATCTCAAGATCGTAATAGCAAGGAAACAAATAAAAACAATTGAAAAAACTGGTCGCATGGTTCAAAATTAACGTACAAAATTTTTTACTTTAATTCGCAGTATACACGGCGCGTTATATTTAAAAATATAAAAAAGCCCGTAAAGTAAGCAATTTTTAAAAATAGAACCAAATTTTAAAAATAAATGTTTTAAAATTAAATGGTATTGTCAAAATGTTAAGCTTAAGCCTTAAAGTAAAACAAAAGTTTATTTTACATTAAGCATTAAAACTAAAATAATGATCAGAAAAGAAAAAAATAATCAGAGGATTTATATTCAATTTGTTCGCTCGTGTCAAGTATTTAAGTGTTAATGCTTAGATAACGTAAAAAAATATGAAATATACAGTGTGTCCACGGATGAACTCAACTATACCTGCAATTTTTTAATTTTTAATATTTAAATTTTTTTCATATTTTTATAAAAAAATTGTTTTGCCTAAAATGCTAAAAGTTATAATAAAAGTTGTCCTATGATTTAGAGGGTGGTTCAAGATTGCGAAAATATTATTCGGAAAGAAAAAAAATAGAAAATGTATTTCTGGAACTACTTAATTAAAAAGCATAAAAAGTATTAATTAATATTTTTGTACGAACAACAAAATATTTACCTTATTTATTTTGGACACCTTAAATTTTATAATAATTAATTATTAAAATACCGGTAAAGTTAAAGTTTAAAACACTTTTTAATTTTATAATAAACTAAGTCTAGCTGAGCATTCTCAAACTCTTTAAAATTGTGTTATCTGTATAAAGATTAGTGAGATAAGTAACCTTACTAAAAAATGACTACAAGGTCATTAAAAATCGAGTCTGATTTAATGTTTGTAATATTAGTGCAATTATTTACACTAAGGAAAGTAAAGAATTGTAGGTAGTATTTTATTATTTTTGAATAATGTAATTACATCAATTTTTTAATCCCTAAATGTTAATTTATAGGCCACAAAAATCTTAAAAAAATACATGCTCAAATATAACAACAAAAAATTTCACCTCACAAAAACTCTTTAATACTTGGTCATTTACACAAGCGTCTGTGTTTGTACAAGTTTTAAACCGCACGTATGCATTTCTGTTCCCACGTTCATCTCTTTCCTTCGCAAAATAAAAGTATAATCTATAAACAAATGATTAGACCAATTTTTACCTGTGCTGCACCGGTTTGGTGCATTATATACGATACACAAATGGCCACGCTGCAAAAGTAACAGAAATAAAAATATTTGACGAGTACCTCTAAAATTTCTTAAGGAACTTTTACAGAAAACAAGTACCATCATCATTCTTTACAAAAGATTTAACTAACTTAAGGCACCATCAAAATTTAACATATTGTCCCCCTGTCGAAAAATCCAAATAGAACCGAATAGAGATTTGTCATTCAATCCTATTCGATCTTGGTCGGTTTTTGGAATAGAATCAATGTGTTTTCCATTCGGATTTATTTTGTGTTTCTATTTGGTTTTGTTTAATCCTATTCATTTCTATCGCGACTATACTTTTTCGTGTTTTCCTATTCGAATCTTTTTGTAATCCTTTACTACTGAAGTGTTTGTTCCTATTTGGTTTTATTGGTGTCTATACGCATATAGTTTTTTTTATTTATTTCTATTTGGTCCTATTTCTAAAATGTTTATTCGATTGTATTAGTTCTTTTAAATTAATCCGGATCTATTTGCGCTTATATGAATATATTCGGCTTTTTGAGTTGTTTTTATTTAATCCTATTCATTTCTCTTCGGTCATATTTGCAATCTTTTTATTTTATTATATTGGTTCTTATTTAAATTTATTTGGACCTATTTGCTCCCTATATGGATTTATTCTGCTTTTTTAGTTGTTTTTGTTTAATCCTATTCGGTTTGGTATTGCGACTATATATTTTTGTTTGTTCTTATTTAAATCTATTTAAACCTATTTGGATTTATTCGTCTATTTTATTTGTTTTTATTAAATCCTACGGTACATTATAGATTGATTGCCGTTTTATTATGACAAAGAGTGCTAAAGTAACATAATTTTCCGAAAGTATGTAAAATAAACATAAAAGTTAAAGTATAAATGTGAAAAAAAAATTAATCAAAAGATACAGAATTAAAGTAGCCTAAATAAAATACTAAGGTGATAAAAACAAACTGGGTCTCAAGCGCTCTACTTTGTACATGAGCTACCTACAATAATTAGAGATAGGTTATGTTTTTAAACATTTTGCGAACCCCGTAAACACAATTAACATATTCCCTTCGTTAACCACCTTTTTACTAGCAATAACTATTTATCAAGAATGTATTTATTTCAATTTTTGTATTGTCCATTTGTTCTCCCGCAAACCCCATTCGTAGAAAGTCTGTGTATTTAAAGTATTTACTGTTTGCAATTGATAACTAATTAAAGACCTTTTTGTAAAAATGCGATTAGAGACATCCACAAATTACGAAATTAGTATATTTTTAAGTAAGAAAAACGATGCGTTAAATCAAATTTGATTAAAAATAAACCTAAATACCTTTTAATGAGTTATTAAACTACAAGGATAATACTTAAAACTTTTTTATTGTCGCTTATCATATTATTAATTAAATAAATAGAAGAATAAAACAGATTTTTGTAGCTGTGTGGCTAATCGCGTTTTTACAATAAGCCCTTCAATTTATGTACAATACCTATTTTAGTCATTAATATTTAGAGAGCTATTTAGAGTCAGGTCTTTGTTATTAAAGTCAAATTTAAGCTTTTTCATATTTAACGAAACTAGCACCCAAGGTAATATAATTTTACCTAATAGTAAAGCTTTACGTATAAAAAAATGTAAATAACAAACAGTGCTACAGTTTGTTACGCATTTATGTTACCATTTAAAAATTTTAATAGTATTTAATAATATTTATAGTATTCGTACATCTATCAAAGGTTTTAGTGAAATATTACAATTTTAAAGCAAAACAAAATTATTGCTTTTTAAACTTAATATAAACCAATTTTTGAAAGGTAATGATTACCATTTTTTAAAGCATTTTAAAAATATTTTAGGTAACCGTAGATGCTTTACTCCAATGTATAGGAAAAATCACATGTTTGGTTCTTATCTCAAAAGAATATTAAATAAACTACAAATAAATGTCTACCAATATTAGTTTTTACTTTTGTTGTAAGTTACATGACATCTGAAATACAAGAAAAATTTAAAAATGGAAAAAATTAAGTTTGTCTGGTATCTCAAACAGCAAGCAATTGCAATTGCAGCAAAATTCGTACACCCTGTACAGGGTGTCCCATGTTGGTTGCAACTGCGGGGTATCTAAGTTATTATTAAAGATAAAGCCTTGCTGTTTTCTCCAATTTAACTTCTTTGGAAAACGAAATATGCTGCAAACAAAACCGTCATAGCCATATTAGTTTTTGAGCTACTTAGCGATTTGGAAAATATTGCTTTTTTAGGTTTCCCTTGTATCCCAGATAAGTGACAACTTATCAAAAAATCAAATCAAAAGAATTAAAAGCTTAGATAGCAAAATCTAATTTTGAAACCCGAAACGTAAGAACCCCTACAGGTAATCCAATTAATCAAAGAAACTATTAATACATTACAACTATTCATGACATCTACTGCAATATTTTGGATGTAAAATATAAAAATTAGGAATGGTGTCGTTGTTTATTACAAAAAAAAACTTATAGTGATTACATATTTTTAAAATGCCTTTAAAAAGACAAACTGTTAAAATATATAAACAGGGTGTTTTCTAACAACGGTACGATACTTGATTTCTTATGTTATTTTATGAAAAGAAGGTTTTATAAACATATGTCCGGATTTGCTTCCTTACTAAGATACAGGGCGTTAAAAGTATTTTTATCTTAATTATTTTTATATGCTTAGGCTAATGTAAATAAAATATACATATATGGTTAAAGTTAAAAAGCCCTTATTACTTTAAATAAATAAACCCAATTTCATCCCAATCGGCCCAAACATAATAAATATATTTAAAAAAAACCTTTTTTTCCTAAATTACCGATATGTTTTGAGGAATTTATATAAAAATAACATAAGGAATGACACCTTGAGTTTCGTACCGTTGTTAGAAAACACCCTGTAAATAAGAAAACCCAACATTGGTCAATATTTCAAAAACAATAATATTTAAAAAGTTCTGACCAGGCCATTGTACTCTACGTATTTTTTTTTTAAGGATACGATTTTACCTTTTCGATAACGTGTCACTCAACTTAGATACAAGGGGTACCTGAAAGTCACCCTGTAGCTCAAAAACTAAAATGGCTATGATCGCTTTGTTAACGGCATCTTTTGTGTTATAAGAAAGTAGATTTGCAAAAACTGCTAGTTCTATCTTTATTTCAAAAACGGTGGGATCGGTTAATCACCGGAGTTAGTCAACGCGGACCAACGCGACCAAAACTAATTTGATTGGTAACCGCCGCAAGCGGCTGTAGCCGCTGCCCTGCTCGGGGGTCAGCGGACGGACCGAGCAGCAAATATTAAAGTTAAGGAATTAATGACGTGTGAATGAGAAGAAATACGGTCAAGGCAAAATAAGCCTCTGGGCTGCAGCGCACCAACTAGGGTGGCGGTAGTCGGACCTAGGTGGTAGACCCGAAAGGGCGAAAAACATATATCCCGCAGTTGCAATCAAAATAAGACACCCTGTACAGGTTAAAGGGATTTCGTTGCAAGAGTCAGTTAGTTATTATTAGAGATAGAAAGTTGCGGCTTTTTTAAAGTGTTGCTAATTTCTTAGGGAAAGATATATAGGGTAAACTATATGGTGATGGGCTAGTTAGGCTACGCGCAAACCCCAAGGTTTTATCTGTATTAACTCTTAACTAGGCGCGTGCCTTTTTATAACGTAAGTAGGCGCGTGGGGGTTAAATTGACCCCCAACCGTAAACATCTAATAATCACTTTATCCTTTATTATTTTTTATCTAAATGCAAAATTATATTTTTGTTAAAAGCATTTTATTTCAATGTATAAATAATTAAATAAAGAAGTTGCCCAGGAAAAAATACTCGTATTAAAACATTTAAATGTTATTTTAGTTGAGGTCACTGTCATTATTTTTTTAAAAGCTGAAAGGCAAAAAGCTAAATTTGTATTTATTAGTACACTTCACACTTTGCCTAAGGTAATATATATAAATGAAAATAAATTTTATAAGCCCCAAAATGGTTATCCTTGCTAGACCTTTATTATTAAAAAAAAAAAAATGTATTATCTTTTTCACTACATTCATTTCTAACAAAATATTTTACACTTTGTCTAGAAAACATAAAATGAAACTAAAAAACGTAATTCTTCTTAGGAAAAAACCATTAAAATATTTATAATATCAAATGGAGTGGGAGTTAATTCTGAATATGTTATTTCTTGTTATTTTAGAGTTAGGTACTGTTATACAAATTGTTTTCACATAATATTTGCACATTATAGCTGTTTGTATTTCACACAAAAGTTTGATGTCTTATTGTTTTTTTGTCAGGGACAAATAATTACATCTGTTTCAAATCCGTCAGCCTACCGCAACTAACTATATTTATAAAAGTTCTTTGGGCATATGGCTTATCAATGACTGTAAAAATACATTTTGCACATTTACATTAACAAGATATTTTACCTAACTAAAGGTTAGTTCTGGTTATAATATAAAATAAATAAAATGCCATGTTAGGTAAATAGACATAATAATTACCTACTTACCAAATATTGTTTAAAACAACCAAAATTTTATTGTACGGTTTAGGCACTATGGGTATATAAGTAGTATATAACCTATCTTATTATATAACTAGATACATTAAAATGCGGTTCAGTAGTGTCTATCATTAACGATTCATTTTTATCAAAATAAGCGTAATCTTTGTGTACTTTAACGATAAGATATTAACACTAAAATATCTTTAAATAATCGATATTACTAATTTTTCCTGTTACATATTGAAATCCCATCTCGTTGTAACCTTGTTTTAAATGTTTTTTTAGGAACGATAGGTAATCTAAATTTAAAGTCTAGGAATCTTTAAACAATCAATTGTTTACTTAAGAATAATTAGTCATCGGTAATTCTTTAAAATTTGTATTAAAAAATACCAAATCCTATTTAACAAATTAACCAAAGTATGTTTAAACATATTTGACTAATATTTAATACATTTAATTTTCTTTGTAGCATTAGGCCGCAATGCAGATAAAGCTGTGTTCACTTTGTTTATGTTTTAACACTGAAATTTTATTTTGTATGAAACTTATTGTAGCTAAGAAATACCGTTTAATTAAAAATATAAAAACGTATCCACCAAAGCAACAATGAGAATTTTTTTTTTAACCGACTTCAAAAACGAGGAGGTTCTCAATTCGCCGCGTATGTTTTTTTTGTGTATGTTACGCGATTACTCTGGCGTTTGTGGCCCGTTTTATTTTTTTTTTATTATTTAGAAGAGTTTACTTTCGCGGTGGTCCCATAAAAACACAGTCGGGATCGCAAGGGAGAAAGGTACTAGACTTATTTTTTTGGCAAGGCGGCCTCCAGTTTTTTGCGGCAAAGCACTCTAGATAGGCATATGCTCATATAAATAGACATATGTCCAGATAATAAAGCAAAAAAAAGAAGAGATCAAAAAGGCATTTAGAGTCGACAACCTTGGGGTAAAATTTGGTGTGTATCGATTTATTGCAGCCCCCTGTGCATCGATTTATAAGCTTTTGATAGAAAATATAAGGAACTGAAGACTAAGTATAGGTGGGGGTCATTGTCAGTTCTGGTTAGTTAAATATTTTCTTTAATTCCTTAATTAAACCTTCATTTCTGTCAAAAGTCGATAGAAGCTGCAGCTAACCGCTAAAAAGGTACTAGTAGTGTATTTTGAATTTACCGACCTAATTGTAATAATAAAATGCTAAAAAGCTAAAAATTATTATAAAAAAAAATAAACCGACTTAAAAAAATTAATAAAAGTCACTGAAAAGTTAAAAATAATAAAATAAAAATAAGAAAAAAGAAGTCGGGTAATAACATAAATATGTGCTCAATTACTCAATGTTAATAACTAAGTAAACACAAGATTTTATATTTTTATGCAAAATGCTATTACTTTTATCTTTTTAGCAACTTTTACTACTTTTTTTAAATACATTTTTAATACTAAATGTTGCTTTGTGTTTTAAATTTGCGGAAAAATGTCAACAGTTTTTAACTTTTTGATTCCACTAAAGCAACTGAAATTAAAAACGGTTTTAGTTTTGTTTATCGTTATTTACATTTACACATTCTCGTGGAAGTCTGCACTACGCAAAACTTTAAGAATTGAATGTCTCCATCGCCGCAACAACTAAATTTGTCCCAACTTGTTTTTCTTTTTCTTTGGTCTTACCGACTTGAAATGTAAACACGAGACATACGGAAACATTTTTATCTTGTTGCGACTAAAATGACCAACTTATTGGAATATTATGGAACTTTTTGGAAATAGTCAACCTAAACAAAAAAGTTTCTTATTGTTGCTTTGGTGGATACGTACCTTTTGAGTTGTATTATATTTTTGGTAAAATATATCATAAACATAAAATTTCTTTTTATACGGAAAAAATAATCCTGTAAATTTTTATTATTTTTTAAATAAAAAAATAATTTAAGAGAAAATACATACATGTAAATGTTTTTGAGATAATTGACCATACCTGGTCGTTTCTGTATTCAAGCTTGATGTCATATATCCAAAATTGACGAAGTAAAAAACGATAATATTAGATCATATTGAAGTTTCTCCAACCTAGAGAGAAAACCATAAACTTGACAACTTTGCAAATACAATTTTTTAATTCTTCATGTTCAGATACCCCATGGCACAAAATTTGGTTTATTTGTATTTGACGATTCCGTTTTTTTCTACTAACCCTGTATATTCCATAGTAAATAAAATACTTTACTTTAAAAGAACATTCCTAAACTTTGTCATGAAATAGTTGAAGATTTAGTGTTTTTTTTAGGCTTGTATTTTTCTTACGCAAAATAGGTAATTTTAAAAATAAAAGTTAGGTTTTTAAATAATACTTATGTCTAGGTCTTATTTTAGAGGTTTCAGATAATATCAAAAATTTTTTTTTTATAAAAGTCTCACTGAGCCCAAAATCCAGGAATGTATAATTTGAAGATTTTAAGATATCGGTCCTTAAACCATTGTGGGTCAATTCGGCAAACTAAAGCTTATTCTCGGTCAAAGTGTGGGTTAAATAAGAAAATACATATTTATTCTTCAATAAAATTAATTAACAACAAAAATCAAATATTTCTGCACATTGTGCGAGAAATTAAACAAATATTTTTGTTTTTAACATACCGGGTGTTAGCGAATTTATAAGACAAGCCATAACTCCTAAAGTCTTAGACATATCAAAATGATACTTATATAGGTAAATGGTGTGAGCCAAGGAGAGTTTACGCATATTTTACACTTTCCAGTCACTTTTGGCTTGACCGAGAATGGCTCCAATTTTAAATTTTTTAATAGAAATCCCTATATATTTTGACATTTTTAAATTCCTAGGACAATTCTAAGTCAGAATCTGATATTTAAATTTTTTTTAAGTCTACTTGTTTTTTTTTAAGCTATTTTTATTGTTGCATCTAGGTGGCCATGATAAGGTGCAAATTAATCTAGTGGCCCTAGGTGATCTTATAAAAATACAATCTCAATGTTTTAGTGACCAATATGAAACTGAGGAATAAAACAATTTGGCAAATTGACAGTTCCGTGCCTAAATTATTTTTCAAATGGCAACCCTTTTTAGACAGGCACTTTTTAAATAAAGAATTTTTACGAATCTAACGATACCAATTAGTTTACGATCGGCTTAAAAATAAAGTCATAAATAAAAGATCATACCCACCTACGGCTAAAAAATCAAGTAGGCGTGAAAACTTCTCAAAATGTTAAATAACCATTTAGAATTGTCTTAGGAATCCAAAAATGTTGAAATATACAGGGTTTTTTTATTATTATTAATACTTATTTTTAGCCTTTAAAATGGTGTGCTGCAAAAAAATCTGAGGTTAATTCTGAGCAAAATATGATTAGTCAAAGTATTATACTGCAGCGATTTTTAACGTAAAATTTCTTAATTTCTTGTTATAACTTTTTGCTTGTGCATTGAGGTATATATATTGCTAAATATAAATAAAGGCCTATTTTTTTTACCTAATGTAGTCATAAAAAAAAACCAATTTAAACATCTATTTCTTCCTCAGCTTCAGTACCTCCTTCCAAAATCATAGTTCTAGCAATTGATACCTTAGCGCTGTCATGTCAAAAAACTAAAAAGGGGTTATTTTCAACCCGTTCTAAAAACGCACCCCTAAAAATCGTGGCATTCCGTGGTTTTTAATTATTGGGGGTCCATTGATCATATAAAACAATAAAATCCCTTAAACGTTGTAGTTCATTTTTAAAGTACAGAATCAATAGCCTACCTATCCTGACCGACTTTTTAGGAAATGTTTAATTAAATATCATTCTAACTTTTCTTCCAATTTTTACCAAAAACTTGGTTGAGGATATAATAAACGTTTTTCTTTAAAAAAAATACATATGACCGGTACTCGTATACGAGGTATCTCAAAAATGTGAATTTCGCTTAAAAGGAAAGTACTATTATTTTTACAATATCGAGAATTTTTAAATGTTTTAAATAAAAATAGCGTTTAAACACGCAAACTTGTTTATTTGAAAAAAAAGTGTTTTATTTTTTTCTGTCATAACGAGCGTTTCTGTGATTGCTTCCTGTTTTAAAGGTTCTTAAGTTTTCTTTACACTTTAAATTTTAAAACAAGAATGCACTATGTAGAAACCCTAATTTTTACCATTCTCACATAAAAAAATAAAAAAGGTTTTTTTAAGTATACAGGTTCGCATGTTTAAACATTTTTTTCAAACGAAGCTTAAATATTATGGAATACGTTGTAAACTACTGAAAAAATATATCGGATGATTGCATTTTTGGATTTAGACCATGCAGAACTTTTTATATGGAAAAACTTTTTTGTAAAATTAAACTTAAAAAGTTTTCCCCATGGTGCGAACTTAATAAGACACGCTGTATATTAAATAATAAAAGTTGCTGGTAATAAAAAGAGAAGATTTAGGACACAGGTAAATAAATTGGTATTTATTATCAAATAAAAAAAAGAAATATTTATTTAAAAATATTATTTACAAATTTTTATTAAGCTTTAACTTAAAATATATCTCTTTAATATTATATAGTATATTATATAATAATTATATAATATATCCCATTTATCATCAGGAACTTTATCCACTGTCAATTCTTCAATATTTTTAATTTTTGGTTTTTAGCATCAGACATAGGTACTCTTTACAGTTTTATTCATTTTACAATTTTTTTTAAACAAATATGACATTTTTAATCACAAAGTCATTTTTGTAAATAATTTAAAAATTAACATAACCTCAAAAACTTTTTCAAACAAATATAGTCTCTACAATATGAGAACAAAAAAATTATAACTAATGTAACGACGCCTCTAGAAACTTTAATGGTCACACTACTCCTTGCAAATGTCCTTAAGTCCCTAAAACGACCTCAAAATATCAAAATACAGGGTGTTTTCTAACAACGGTACGAAACTCATGGGGGTGATTTCTTATGTGTTTTAATGCAAAAAGTTGCTATGAACATATGTCCGGACTTTTGATTCATGTCAAGAAACCCTTGATGATTTAAGATAATTTTTGACCGGGGAGATTTTTGCTGGCTTAAAACCTCTGGAAAATAATGAGAGTGCTATTACGACCATCCCCAAAGATTTAAATATTAATAAACAGAGCAGAATTGGAAAAACCACCATGATGTATATGAGTGGGTTTTTGCAAAATACATCTTAGAAAAAACAGTCTGCGTGGTCTGTAGAAATAATCTATTAAAAAGGGACGGGTCTGCTATAGATGACGATATTATAAATGCCAGACAGTACCCTAGAGGTCAATTAATGAAACCTGGTAATTATTTAAATTTTTAGTATCCAATTCTCTTCTATCTTTGTTTTATCTTATTCCGAGGGTTTGTCACCAAAAACAACTTTCTATAATTTTACATAAGCACCTTAAGGAATTATTTCTAAGGTACAGGGCGTTAAGGTTTTGAAAAATAGCCGGAATTTTTTAAATATCTTTAAAACGCTTTAACCGAATTAGATGAAATTTGGTACATATATTAAATGTAAAAAGGCGTTAGTAAAGCTCTACCAAGAATAAGATTATTAGCTCTGTTTCTAAGGTACAGGGCGTTAAGGTTTTGAAAAATAGCCGAAATTTTTTAAATATCTTTAAAACGCTTTAACCGAATTGGATGAAATTTGGTACATATATTTAATGTAAAAAGGCGTTTGTAAAGCTTTACCAAGAATAAGATTATGGGGTTTAGTGGCTTCTTAGTGGGCACTACAGCTAATATTATTCAGAAAAAAAGTACGCCACTGAGTTTTTATAAAGATTTTATTTTTTTTTTCAAGTAAGCAATTAAATATGCAACTTAAGTTTTTATATCTTCTTTATATTTTGCTTTGTTTTTAAGAAAAAAGTTAAGCCACTTTAAGTGATACTAAAAAGTACCCTTAAACAGCATAAAATAAAATCAAAAATTGAAAAATAAACAATTTTGAGCTTAGTTAAGAAGGAATATGAGAATTTTCAATGAAATATAGGACCTTCTATTTATTTAAAGGCAAATTACTCTTAAATTTTTTGTGTGGCGTACTTTTTTATAATATTGGCTGTGGTGCCTACTGGACCCAATAATCCAATTAATCTAGGTAAAGCTTTGCAAGCGTATTTTTACTCTACATATGTGCATCAAATTTTATTTAAATTGGTTAAAGAAGTTTTAAAATATTAAAAAAAAACTACTCTATTAAAAACCTTTACCTGTATCTTAAAAATGAAGCAAGTCCGGACATATGTTTATTAAAAATAAATCATAAAATTATTAAAAATCACCTATTTAAGTTCGTACCGTAGATATAAAACACCCTGTATAATAATTCTTAAAACTCTTAGGCTTTATTTATTAAAAACCATTTTATGTCCGATTTTAAACTCAACAACATTTCGTTTTTTTTCGGATATTTTCAAAACCACCGTGAATTTTTAAAACCACACTTTGTAAAGCTTTTAAAATAAAATATTATATAACCAGCCCTCTATCTCTTATTAATTTTACACCTTTATAAAATTAGGGTTGTTAAAAACTTTGCAAATAACATTTTTCTAGCACGTTCACATAAAAAGAGATGTCATAATTAAAATGAATTTGTTTTAGCTCAAAATACGTTTTGAGTTGTATATCGCATCAGCTATTTTAAAGGTATATCGACCAGTAATGCAATAACAAAACAAACACTATTAGTCCCCTAATCCGAAATGTTAACATGCCGGTAATTGCGTTAGACTGTCTCCTTTGGACGCATTGCCCTGTACACATATTATGTATATTTGACTGGCTGATTTTGTTAAACAAAAGAACATTGTTTTATTATTGCATAATGTTATAAATTTATAACTAAACTTAAGTATCACCATAGAGTAAGGAAATTATAAGAGTTATCATGGAATAGCCGATTTAAGGACAGGTCATGCGAAAACTCCCAATATAATTTTATTCGTTTCTCGTTGAAATACCGCCAGTTAGTCATTTCAGTAAGCTTACGTGTCTCCCCACCGCTGATGTTACACGAGGCAAGGCTTTGACCGACGCATTTAAAGTGTAAACTGGAAAAATGACAAGCCTGCCGCCAAGACTGCCGCAAAAGCGGTACGAAAATTTTAGCATGCCATGGTTTCTCTTATCCGTAGGTATGTTACTTTATGGTATCACTAAAGGAATAAAAAATATATATTTTGTATTAAATTTTTATACAAACTAAAGTTTTTGCATTAAAGATTTTGGTAACTGGTATTTCTTATAAAATATCATACCTATTTCAAGTAAATAAGTTGTTTGTGATCATTACATTAATGAAAGGGTTAATTTATACAAGCTCTTTTCATTGAATATCTAAATACACAAAATACGAGTCAGACAAAAAACCTGTTTTAACTTCAAGTCAGACATTCAATTTAGTCTTTAAAGATCCTTTGAAGCTTTATTTTTGATATCAAGGTTTAGAATAGTAGTAATATTAAACATTGCCTTAGGCAAATTTTTACAAATACAAACATTTTCTCCAGAAAGACAATGGCGAATTGACGTAAAGCTTGTGATTTTCCTGGCATTGCTTTTTAAAACCCTTGCGGAAATTTACTAAAATAATTTAAAAAGCAAGCGGTTGCAACCTTCTATTGAAAAATATATGTTACTATAGGTTTGTTCCAGAAGGCTGTCAGATATGTTTGCAACCATTCGGATTCTGCGCACGTCAAATTTGTGGTTCCAGCAGTGCCATGTTTGTAACATTATACAATTGTTTGTTGTTCCAGCAGTAGTTTTAAGATGTTTGAAACATGCTGAAAACTGTTTGAAAAGTTTGCAAACTTTTTTCAAACATTACTGACAAATTTTTAACATAACCTTTCTTGTATTGACTTGTAAGCAGTATGCACGCCTCAAGATCGTTTAACTAGGTAAGGTTGCCTCCTACATAGCAAACAAGGATATCTAGATGGATAATGCCATGTGGGCGAAAGAGCGCGATATACAATATTTAAAAATCAGCTAGAATAATCATTGTTAAATAATTTATTAATAGGATATAAAGAAGTTACGGTAACAACTGGAATTACCAGTATTTAATAGTTATTTATTAGATAAGTGAGTTATATTACATATAAGTCACGCAAGAAAAGTTTAACTCTCGAGCCCGAAGGGCGAGAGAGGTAATTTTCTTAAGTGACTTATATGTAATAACTCACGTGTCTAATACAAATTTTATCCAACACTTTCGTATAAATCGTTTTTAATATCGAAAATAATTCTGAAAACGTCAACCATTATTTGTTACTTGTCATTGTCAACACCAGCAACAAAATTATGTATATTGTCTATAATTCACTAGTGAGCTAAAGGGTACTTTAGCTCACTAGTGACTTATAGTACACTTTATATCCTTAAAATCTGATTAATTATGTAGATATTATATGTAAGTGTTGGATAAAAGTATTTATCCAACACTTACATATAATATCTACATAATTGATCAGATTTTGAGGATATAAAGTGTACTATAAGTCACTAGTGAGCTAAAGTACCCTTTAGCTCACTAGTGAATTATAGACAATACAAAAATTTTGTTGCTGGTGTTGACAATGACAAGTAACAAATAATGGATGACGTTTTCAAATTATTTTCGATATTAAAACGATTTATACGAAAGTGTTGGATAAAATTTTGTATTAGACACGTGAGTTATTACATATAAGTCACTTAAGAAATTACCTCTCTCGCCCTTCGGGCTCGAGAGTTAAACTTTTCTTGCGTGACTTATATGTAATATAACTCACTTATCTAATAAATAACTATTATTTAATATTGACAAAAAACACAAACTACACTATTAAAAACTTCATTAAATAATGAGCAAAATACATATGTGACGTATGGTCCACCATGTTGCAAGGCTCACGAGGCAACCTTACCTAGTCAAACAATCTTGTGCACGCCTTGTTTAATTTTCGTCCAGCAGAAAGCTGTTGCCAACATTTCTGACTAATGTTTGTAACAATTTCAGCGTTTTACGATTGTTGCTAACATGTTTCCAACATTCTGCTGGAACAAACCTTATAACAAAATATTGATATTGATATTTATATACGGTATATGAGGAGGAGTTGCCGCGAATGGATAGATGCCACTTTTGTCATATTTTGGTTAGTTCTGGTAGTATGGCATAAAGTGGATAACCAAGTATACCCAAGATAGGAGTCGATCGTTTAGTAAACAGTTTTTTTAATATAGATAATTATATAAAATTTTAAATTTGTCAGTAAAATTTTATTTTAATTACAAAAACAATACGAAAGATTTGCCTTTCAATTTTTTATTTAGTCAGGGAGGGCTAACCAAAAAAAAATTATTTTTTTCTGCAAATTCCAAAATAAAAAAATTATAACCAAAGTGTTCCTTTTTATGCCAATAGTATCAGGTATACATAGGTTTGGTGTTGGTGCCGCGTGTCGTTTTTGGATAAAAAAAAATGAAAATCTCAGTTGCGTGCTTGTCGGGCGTGTTTTTCTTTTTAAACGGTTTTACTTAACTTGATCTGTTTATTTGTTATTTGTTTGGGTCAAATTTAGTAACTGGAATTTGACCCCCTTCCTGACGACCGATCGATCTGAATTTGGTACACACTCCTAATCTTGGTGACAATACAATATATTATATTCTCTATGATTGTAAATCCAAGGTGGCCGCCCGTACAAAAGTGGGGATCACATATAACTTCACTACAACATCAATATGTGTATCAAATGAACGGTCTTGATTGGTAGAATAGAGCTCACTACGAAAAAATTTAATTCCAAGATGGCCGCCGCCTCAAAATGGCAAATAACATATGTTTTCAAAAACTACATCAATATGGGTATCAAATGAAGGGGCTTGATTGATAGAATAGAGCTCAATATAAAAAAAATAAATTCCAAGATGGCCGCGGTAATAAAATAGCAAATTACATATTTTTCACAACTACCTCAATATAAAATCGTTAAAAAGTTTTGGTTAGTCCTGGGGAAGCATTTTTTTTATTGTTGGACAAACCACGAAGGCTAAAAGCCTAAATACTAACGTACCGTGGGTGTCTTAAGCGAGGTAAGAGGTAGTTTGTTGACACGGGATTTAAATACTTGAAGATTTGGGGAGGGGAAGAAAAGACCTCCAGGGGCAGCAGGTTCCACAATCTAGAAACTCTAGGGATAAAAGAACGAACAAAGTGGGAAGTTCGGGGCCTGTCCAGTTGGACCGTATAGGGATGCATACGCACGGAACCACGAGTTTCTCTGTTGGGAATCATGAGTGGAGCAACTATACTGGACAATTCTTTATAGCAGAAGCCATGAAAGTACCTATAAAAACCTATAAATCCCCCACAGCCCGACGATGGGCAAGAGAGGGAAGCCTTTCCGTAAGTGAAGGATCATTAATGAGATGAATAGCTCTTCTTTAAATAGAATCAAGAATGCTTAGGGTTGTGGGGGACGCTATGCCCCAGATATGAGAACAATACTCCAAGGGAGGTCGGATTTGGGACACATACAAAGTGTATAAGTTAGAAACGGAAAAATACTTTT